>JAMKCH010034182.1:0-24736 GCA_023653785.1 Ophioderma brevispina
TTAAATCCAGAAATTATTGCATCGGATCTTTCTTTTTGGCATTAATTGAAATAGCTTCTTCTAGCGTTTTTATTTATACATTCTCTTTCTTCGCGTTCGACCGTGATTGGGCAAGCCATGCAAACTGAAACACAGACTCAAAACACTCAAATAGTAACAAGTGGCTCGTTGCCCTCCTTATCCAATGGGACATTTTCTTCATACTCAGATGCACTATGAGACTGAAAAACATAAAGTATTTGTTGAAGGAATATCTGGAACTGGCTTCTTTACAAAAGCCAAAGCTGATAGCATCACCGTGTTTGGTCGGAGGAGGGTTGTCTTGAATTCTGTATCAATAGTTCATTTACGCGTTCAGTAGTCATTTAGAGGCAAGGTTCTCGCGAAAAGCCTTGCTTGCATTGTGCGGAAAGAATAAAAGGTAACGTGAAAACAATACGGCGACTACAGAGACTTCTGTCATAAAGTTAGGTTAGGCGTAATCGGGTGATCAAGTTTCGCATCAGTATTGTTGAGAACTGGTAATTTGACCCATTTCTTTTATGAATTTCGTTGAAGTTGAAGTGAAAGAATGATAATGATCGTCCCTAACACCCAACTGAAGATCTTAATCGCAACTTTGCAAATGATAGGTAAAATTGACGGAAGGCTGAACCTGTCAAGGAACAAGTTGTTTGAAGTTGTTCCGATTTCAGTGCTGAAGGTAATGAAATAAATGAATACTGAACTAAAATCATCACAAATGATACAGGATTATCGTTGCCGTTGTCATGAATAACACATTGGAATAACATTGGAGTCCCCGGGCGAGAGTACTTTCCTCTATACGGGTGAGAGAGTCCCAGCGGCTATCGGTTGTGTCTCCATTGTGTGCAGCTGATGGACGGCAGCTTTGTTTCAGCCACACTACAAAGTTCTCGTCTTGCAAGGTCACGTTAGGAGGACAATCTGTAATGGGGACTCTAGTTTCTTTTAGCCTTGTTCAAGGCCGCTATCCCAAACTTCATTCTTGGTTTACACGTTCTGATATAAATAATGTCATCATATTGGGAGTGGAACATATCCCCCTCAGCTAAAAACTAAAAAAATGGAGAGATTCACCTAGTTTAAGGTATCAATTTTCCTGGCCGATTTAAATGGCTTCAACAGCATATTAACTCTGTAGCACAAAAAATGCACTGACCACAAAAGGGTTTGTGGTTTTATGACTGTTACAAGGGTCCCGTGACCAATGCAGAAGATGATTGCATTTTATATGATTGTGCAAGAAATTAACATATAATGATGGCATGATAAAGATATTAATATAAAGGTGAAGGTTAAGTTAAATGCTGTGCCAGGAACGGCTTGAATTCAGCAGATGCTCCAACCCTCTGGGAACTGGACTGCACATAATTTGATTGTCTATAGGAGAGCCCGTCCACCTGGATAGGCAATTTTGCAAAATTGCAAAGTACACTATGATAGTAGAAGTTCCGAGAAAAAACATGAAAATGAAACTAAACGGTGCCTGTAATTCCATAATTCTGGTGTTCAGATTCATGGGCCAGAATGGAACACTGTGCGGGTGTAAGTTCAACAGAAACCCCTCAGTCATGATCATGAACAGAATTCTGCCTCGCATTGTGAGTAGAATGTAACCATGAGTCAAGCCCAATGGGGCTGGGAAACGTGATGTGTAGCTGATCATCGCAAGTTGGTGATCGGCATCACGAAGATGATTTTAACTACCATGGAACTGGGCTCGCAAGTGATCACAAATCCATGATTGACATTATTAATATTCCTTTGCACAATTCAAATTGACTTAGCTAGGCAATTCATTAAACAAACAGCAATTCAAAAAACGGTAATGTCATGTAAACGTTGCAAAACGTTTGTCATCTGACAAATTAGACAACACAATATTTCATTATGAATAGTTTTGATTGAGTGTAATTTGGTGTTGTCGTATTTTGTTATGATTTTTCGAGCAGATCGTAACAAGACCTAGATAGTATGAATCTGGATCCAGCCATTGTGCACTACAGACCACCAGGCAGCGTACAATTTTTACAGGGGAGCCCTAAAAATGCTAAAACACTGATTTCACGCCTGAAACACTAGAATAAATGTTAATTATGCCAAGTACAGTGTGAAAAAAAAACAAGTTGTCGGGTCTTAGACGATTGCCTTGATCACAGGCATTAGGTTTCTTATCACTCGCTCTCTATGACTCATTGTAACCATATGATTTATAAAAATAAAACTGACTAATGTAGGTAATATTTAAAGAGACATGGACATATGTTGAAGTGCGCCCCCAATTTAAAAAGAAATCGCCACGATTGGCAATGCTTTTAGCATGTTTTTTAACTCTCACTTAAATCCGGGGGGGGGGGGGGGGTTCTCAGGGTTTGTCATGTACCCATGGCTCGTAAATGTATCCCCACGGACCAATCCTCTTCATAAAATTATACCCCTTGCAGCAATACTTTCATAAAAGATAACTTAAAATCCAATATACAAGAAAGTTTAACATCTTTTGGCTACTGCAAGAATAAAATATACACTCAGGGTTTTTTTTCTGATATGTTTAGGTGAATTTTTCTATTATTATCAATGACTCATCACAATCACAACTGAATTAACACCCCTAGCGTACTAGAACTTGATTATTGTGACTTTGAAACCCATAGCCTTGTCCCCACATTTTGCAGGCCACTATCCTCTTTTTTTTGGAACGAGCATGAGTACCGCCTTCCCCTCCCCCGGGCCTGAAATGAAGAAGTCCAAAATCCAACAAGCATAATGTAATGATCCGTAATAAACCACTCCTGTATAGTGCATGTGGAACTGTGTTTTTGTGGATTACATATCAATCTTGCAGACCAGGATTTTTCTAAATCAAAACTGTATGAGGATCCAAAATCATGGGGCAATTTTTTAGAAAGTGGTGTTCTTGGATGTATTCTTGGGGGCAAAGACTTATACAGGGGTCAAAATATAAAGGGTCGAAAATGTATTTTTAAAGTATACCCATCATGAGTCTCAGTACCTTTCCAAGGAATTCAGAAAGGTATAGTTGTGGCCCTATCTGAGGTTAACTTTTAAGGCAAAACAGGTTCAAGGTCACGCTGGTGGTAAAATTAAGATTCATCGTTTATTTTTAAAAATGTGCCAAATTGTTCGTGTTCCTGTTCATAAGCCTAAAAATTTTACCAGTCGCATTGTCTATGACGTTTTAATGCTAATTAAGAACGGCAAATTGGCCCGGGGGGTCCACAGGTCTTGGGGGCACTAGCCTTCTGTAAAAGTCTCACTTGAAAGGTGAAACACAAGGATTTATATATATTTTCTTATTAGTTTGAACCAGTGACATTTTAAAACCCGTTTCAACCAGATCGGACCATCTGTAAAATATGAACCTGAGCCTAAGTTACTCTAAAAAATAGGTCGTATATTTTTGGCGAACTATACCTTTTTAAGAACCGTATATCAACCGAACACCTTGATCATACCGTTTTAAACAATTTAAAACAATTTTATTGTTTACCCCTGTACAACATTCCCCCCCTTATAAACCAAAATAAACACATTTTAAAGTGCAACGAAAGATTTCAGGTGTCCCGAAAAATGGTGAAATTCTGATTTTTTGCACTGGTCTACAGCTTTTGATTAACACAATTCTCCCATCTGAAAGATAGAGCTGAAATCTGTTTTCTTTGGTACAAACATTGTGAAATTTTTCTAATTTCGAATAGCATAAATACGAATTCATCCTTGTTTTCTATTGCACTATAAGCATATACAAATCACCTTTTGTTTTCAATATTTCTGCAGCCAATAAGGTTAGTAATCTATTGAGTGTCTAATCTATATAACTCGACATCACTCATATCCAGAAATTATCTTGCGTTGAAATCTCTGGTTTCACCTTTTAAAAATGACCCCCATGATTTTGCAGATTGTTTTTTTGAAATTCTGTATTGGAAACATTGGTGTCAAAATATATGAAACAAAAACCAAACATCAATTACATTTCCCCCTATATCGTCCGTGGGTTCGGCATACTGGTCAATCAAGCATAAATGCTTTTTCTTGAGAAACGTCGTTTGGAAAGTTTGAGTTACCTGAAATAAATTTAAATGCTTTTTTACGTGTATGTAAAGACCTGACGCTCCTCAACTGGACTAGAGTATTAAAATACCAAGAAACAGCTGTTTCTTAACAAAATTGCCACGGAGGATTTGACAGTTTGTCAAAACCCAAATGTTTTATTCGGCTGTGCTCTATGGAGTCGAATATGTATTCGACTGCATGACACCCATTGAAATTCATCTGCATGTATGTGAGATAACAATAGCTACGGTTTTTGCTATTTTGAATGATGATGCCGACGATGCATACGATGATAAAAATAAACGATGACAGTGGTGCAATAACGATAATAAATGATGATGATTTTTATGGTCGTGATGATTGATGATGATGAAGACGAGGATGACGATGATGGGAGGAGGGTGGATGATGCTTGTGATGATTGATGATGATGATTGATGATGAGAGGAGGAGGAGGAGGAGGAGGAGGAGGGAAGATGATGCTATGATGATGATGAGATATATAATCTTTATATTATCAAATTGGAATGAAAGTAACAGTGGTAATATACTCAATAGTAAAATCCTAACGTGTAAACAACTTATAGGGCACTAATGATCAGACAACAAATTTATAGAAAATACCAATTTGTTACTGAAAGGCGAGTTTTAAAAATAATGTATTAGTAATCATTTAGTTGAAGAATATCCAAATTTTTTTTGACATAGGCTTACCAAGCCTATTTGTAACCAGTTTAAATGGGGTGGGGTGAAGAACCCCGGGAATTCATTATTATAAAGGAACAAATGCTTCCGATGTCGGTACCAGTGGGTAGCATTAGTCCTCGGGTTTTATTGGTACCAAAAATAAGTACAAGCATTACTTAGTTATGGCGTGCACAATGAAGTCAAAGTTGCAAGTAGGCAAAATTGACATTTTCCACAGACACACATCAGCCCCTAGAGGAAAATCTGACGGATCACCGCAAAAAAGGGATGCAGCGTGGGGTAGGCGTTATTTTTCTTTTTGATCTAGGGTCAATTCCCCCCTAACCAATGCAGGGGTCCGCTCCGTGATTTTTTTCAAAAGTCATTAAATGCAGGAGTAATGGACGTTAGGAATATTAAACATTAATTTAGATACACAGTATGCAAACATATTAACTAAAGGATAATGACCGCAGTATCGTTCATAGGCGAATAATGGCCCGACGGTCAAACAAACTAAATAATGGGTGCGGCGCTAAACCGAGCCATTATTTTTAATGTTTTCCGGCGGAGGATGCATTATGAGCCCACTAGATGACACTGCAAAACATTTAGTCTATTCTACCTTGATGATTTTATAAGAAAAATGCATTAGCGGCCCATTATCGCAAAAAATGGGCAGTAAAATGACCAATTAGAATGCTGGCATTTTCAATAATGGGACAGAGTAAGGTAATTAATAGAATTATCTTAGATGGCGATCACTCCCCACCAATCGACTTTAACGGTGTTACACTAACCCTGTGACTGGTGGCTGTGTTGCTATCTTCACATTTCGCCAAAATGACCAGAAAGGATGTGGAAACCACAATTATTAGACGGAAGATTTTTACGAAAGTTTTTTAACGTTTTGGCGCACGGTGGAAGTACCTGGGGTGAAACCCCTCCCCTTCTTGGTAAGATGAGGGTAAATGTCTACTATGACCCCTAAAAGCGATAAAATTGGTGTATTGTAATCAAATATAAAAAAACTACAAAACTTTTCTACGCGCACAGACCATAGGTTTGTGTCAGTTAATTTTTTTAGTGACATTTGGTAAACATAATAAATACACAAAATTAAAATGTGAAATTAACATGACAAATCCTTCATGAAGTATAGAAACGCGTAAATGTTCACCAGATTGTGTCGTAAATCTTGACCAACATTTACGATTTATCACTGAAGTAACAATCGTTGTTCCAGCGAATAGTATTCGTCGCAATTGCGCTGAGATATTTGGGACACGCCAAGCTAGTGAATCGGATTCGATTGTTTGGAAAACACGTCTATACAAGGTGTATTCAACAGGGCTATTTGGGTAGGAGACGTATATTTCACTTTTATTTTGGGGTGCAAGTAAAGAGTCCATAAAAGCAAACGAATCAGCTATTAACTCAAATTTGACCAAAAAAAATCCAGATTCGACAACAATGTGTCGTGACACGGACGATATAATAATAATTGGTTTTTTTATTAATCTCGTAGTCGTAGCCGACAAACTTATCAAACACAAGAAACAATGCAACTTCAAGGCAGGACGATTAATCAGCGCCATGTTGCAATATCCAAACAAAATAATCAAACACAAATTACAAACCGAAGGGATAGTGAAAGCTTTCATGGTTCCTTGCCCATATCAAATGAACCATGAATGAGAGTAGGTAATTCTGAGTGTAACCAATATGCACTTATACAAATTAAATCCAAGTAATTGAGTGCCTTGGAATAAAAAAACAGCAAGTGGCCCCCAACGAGATAACCCGGGACCTTTGGGTCCAACAGGCAAGCTCACTAACCATTAGACACGCCACTCTCTTAAATATAATATACGATAGTGGGTTTTATATATAAGTGGTTTAAGTGAAAACTAGGTTCGCCGGTGCTCATACATAAGAAAATTCGCAGCCGTTGATTCCTGTTGTATACACGTATTAGCCAATCCGTATATACTGCGCGGTCCAGTAAGACGTAGTCCGGTGTAGAAGAAGTAATTATTGTCCAGCGTAATCATAGTCCGGGAACACTGGTGAAAGAATAGGGCAATAGATTCAGTGACTCTTCACGCAAACATTAGTTCACGCTGTATTCCGTATCGTTATGGCGCCCCGGACTGTGGCTCACCGGTTTGTAAAATGAAGAAAAAAAGTTCGCCCGCCGTTAAAATGAAACCCAGATGAACCAGTGTTTGAACATTCATCAAGACTGGAAATACGAAAGGCATTGTGGGACAAAGAGATGCGGCAGTTTGGATGCGTTTGTGCACTTTTCCGTGTCTGCGAGCACCGAAAGTACCCGCAAGAACGTTCAATTTTCTCGCTAGGTTATATAGGTTCAGACCCATTACGATACATATTCAAAACAAAAATAGTAAAGGACCTTTTTGGTGCCAAAATCCATAGAATCCCCTTCGTTCCCGGAGATATTTGAGATTGAGTTTTCATTACCAAATATTTCAACGGGATGATAAGTTAATCTCTGCCGCCATCTGTGAACAGACTATGAGAAAAAACCGTGGGAAGGAATATACTACGGGGGACCGCCGTTTTCCGGGACCGTCCGTCGTTTTTATCCGTCACCTTGTGGTTATAGAAATCAAGAGCACCGATAGAGGTTTTTCACCTCACTCATGCAAAACCTATAACAAAGGTGTTAGTTCCCGTAGCATTTGTCATCAGATCAATTTAATACCCGACCTCAAGTACTTGTGCTATTCAAACCGTGACCCATACTTTTATGCATACAATCCAAAACATGCATGTCGGTCTTTAGATTTAGAAAGGCTCCAGAAATTTAGAATGTACTTTGCCATTCCCGGCAAAGATGGCCGCTAACTCCGAAAGATGCCGGAAGACCTCTTTCCATGATGTTCTGTAGTAAGTGAATTTCACCAAATTTGATGATAAAATAAATTACATGTAGTTACAATAAACATCCCACAAAATCAAGGGAAGTATTTGGCATCGTAAATATGACCTCCTGTACGATGATACAGCATTTTGTGTATAAAAATGTTTTTGTTCTTCTGACTAGGTCTTTGTCAGTCATTTGCAGAAGCAAATGGAAAGAGGTTTATATTTCTGTGAGAAAAATGAGCATGTGTGTCTCTTTCAAGCATGCGTTACATTTTATTCAAAAAGACAGTGAGGCTTGTGTTCCGCGGATAATGCGTTAAAAAAGAAAAAGACAAAAACTGCTGTTTCTATCACGTGATCAAGTTCAAGTTAATTTTCATTCGTTCTTTCAATATATGAATACGTTGTGCATGCCTAAAGCTTACAATATATGCAAAAAAGCAAATGAACATACAGGAAGAAAAGAATGACATTAATTATTTAAAGATTAATATAATCAAATCAAACGTGACCAAGGTACAGACCGCAAATAAATGATGAAATTGAACGGAGGGAGAGTGCAATGATCCCAGAGGACTTAAATTGTGACCCTCACCTTGAAAAACAAAAAAACATTAGCGCGGAGCTACAAGGACATAGTGTGGGTTGTATGTCAATGAACAACAGTTTCCAGTAGGAATTGGTGCTAAAGTGATTTCATTGATGTTTTGATCATAGGGTACCAGGACAGTCAGAAAAAATCAGGGGGTGCAAATTTTCGGGACTGCTGCCCCCTTCCTCAAGGGGGGAAAGAGTATACAGGGAAAAATTTAAAATGAGTAAAATTGGGGTTTTAATGTATACACTATATTGGTCTCCTTATAGGATTAGGAAAAAAAAAGTATATATTTGCCTAGGTTCCGCCCTTAGTTAAGCGCTATAGCCCCATAATGGTTCAAGGTATCCTGGGTAGTAAATTTACCCAATGCTCAGAAGATTTGTTGAAACTGGTGATTAAGTTGTTTGTATTGTCTCCACAGGATCCAAAAAATGTATATTTACAGGGTGGGATGACATTGGTTGGCGAATTACATAGCAAAAATTGTCGCAAGGGTCTACATGGTCTATGGGGGTCACCAGCGAACTTCCCTGGAATGTCGCAATGGTGGATATCAAAAGAACATTAAAATGCATTTTCTGTTTCAGTATGACACAAGGAACATTTGACACCACTTTTTACCCAGGATGACCCTTGAACCATATGTGGCTAGTACCGCTTTAAATAAAGGTCGAAACCTAGGTAACTATATACTTTTTCTAAGCCTTAGACTAGACCGAAACGCGTTACAACGCCTTGTAGGGTACCAATAAAACACAATTTGACTCGATTTTTAACATTTTTCCATGTACAACATTTTCCCCCTTGAAAAAGGGGCATCAGTAGGAAAATTGCACCCACATCATTTTCTGACAGTTTGGGTCCTTTTGAAACCCAAACAGCAAACAACAAAAATCAACTTAGCTGAAAGAAAAATCCTGCGGGAATACACACCAACCACACTAACCAGGTAAATCATCTAGAGGTACAAAAGGTTTGAGTGATTAAAATCTTAGACAGTGTGAGAGGGACCCCTGAAAGGTTGTATCTTCGCTGCAAAAATAGTGCCTTAAGAGTATTAAGGAGGGGGATCTAGACAAAAATTACTATGAGGTCGATTTTCATGAAAAACCGGTGCATTTGGATCTGGGGTAAGACACACCCAAAAAAAAATTTGTCTCAAAATGGTATGTTTTATGTTTTAAAAATAAGTATTCAGATACTATTGACGGGAGAAAAATAAGTTGCGAACAACACTTCTTTTACGTTTCTGCACAGTAATGCACACAAAACATTTTGACAGCACCAAAAATAGGGTTTATTACGTTATCAAAATTTTAAAGCAACAAAACTTGGCAACTGGATGACATTATCGAGGGTTACTGGGAACATTGTATTTGTACAAAGTTAGAGTTCGAGTAGCTAATGAACTCAAGAAAATATGCTTCAATATGTTTAGTTTCTTACGTTATCTGAGGGATTAATTTAATGCCTGAAAATTAGGACTTATAATAAACAAATATTAACTTAAGATACCTTTTACTAATTATTCTAAAGGGCATTTAATTGACACCATTTATCATTCTATGGCCAAATTGTAGTTGATGAGGTAAACTAAAACGCATTCAACGTAATTAATAAACGATAACGTAATAAACAAAAACGTAGTAAACATTTTTTACCATTTTCAAGTCTCCCATGTGACTAAGGGTAACTAATTGAAAGGTTGATATTAAAGTTTTGGTCGGAAAATAAGTATCTATGGCCTCTCTTGATCAAATATTAAATAGCTTGTTTGGTTGCTGAGGAAGTGTGGATAACGTAATACACTTCCTAAAAATGGTAGCATTTTTTACAAAATTTAAACATTGCTTAGAATTTAATGTCTTGTGAGATGAAGGGACAAACACCTTTCCAAACTGCCGAATTATGTTTCCTTGAAATAAGATGCGCACAATCAATATCTTAGTAGAAATTTTACCAAAATTAAAGAACTCCTTTGTGAAGGATAACGTAATAAACAAGTTTAAAAATATAAATAGTTTTTTTTTTGTCAGTATTTTTGGAAAAAACATCTTAAAATAATTTGCTACACATGTTTCACAACGAGAAACATGATATTCAGGAAGAATTCAAGCTGCTAAGTATTTTTGATTTTTTTGTAAATTTTGATGTTGTTGTGGTCAGGACATCCTTTATCCTATTTTTCGAGTTTGAAGCAATATCTCATAGAAAGAAAACGGAAAAGCATGGCAAACTATAGATGTCCAAAATGCAGCGTCAACGGCCCCTATCCAAAATAGTACGTTTTGTTTTCAATAAAGCATTGGTGTGAAAAGACTTATTAACCAAGACACAAAATCTTGGAAAAAATGCACGTTATGAATCGGGACCATGAGTCAATTTTTTTAATGATTCCAGTCATGTTGAAAAAATAACCCATTGCATTTGTCGATAAGGATTCCAAAAGCGTATACACTGCAAAAAGTGCTTAGAAATAAACACTTTTCTAACATATGTGTGCACCACGTTTTCTAAAAATTCTTTTTTGAAATGTCTGTTTAAATATCTAAACATCTTATAGCTAAATAGGTTTTCAAAATCTAAACATTGTTTGACTGAAGGATAGACAAACAGGGCTGCACCCCCTCAAATCCAAAGTTGAAAACTCGGGTTGTTCAAATTTGATCGGCGATAAACTCAGTTATCAAAAGATATTGTTCAATACCCTAAATTGAAAAACTATTTGGTTAGAATATAAACACTTATAAAGGGTAGTTGACACGGTAAACTACACAGATCTTATTAAATTTTCACCCGATTATTATGCGGTACTGTGCTGACATAGTGTAACTTTTTATGTGGCGGGGCGGGGAAGGGCACTAATGCGAAACAGAAAAACGTACATAACAATATAAGCATAGAATTTTCATTAATATGGGTTAAAGCAACTGGAAATTTTTCTTTAATTTAGTAAAAATTTATGGGTAGTAAACTTAATCATTATGCGTTCTATCTTACAGAATTTGGGTAATGTGAAATAACTTGTGTAACTTTGTGTTGCGATGGCCAACTTGGGGGGAAATATTATTCAATTTGTGTTTATATCTATCTATGATTAAACATAACAAAATTGTCCAATTGGTCAGAAGCAAATTTGATATACTACGAAGTTATGAATGAACACCTTATTGATAAAGTTATTTCTATATCTATAGTCTTTTCAAATTCATTAAAACTTCATTACATACCAATATTTGGCCAATTATGGACGGCGCTATGAATGTTGATATCTTTAAAGCGACGTTTCATCTAATTGGGTCTGTCTTACCATTTGTAAACATCCAAGCGTGTTTCTTGTGTAATGCTTACTAATTTGCTTACGTCCTTTAATGTCCTCTAAAACAATTACAAAATCAAAAAGAACGACCAGCGTTAGACTCTTACACAAACATTAATATGGGCGGGAAATGTCAATGAATGGAAACTGGCGTTCTTACTCCGATGAGAAGGATGCCATTTTCTTCGTTCAAAGATCAATCTTATTTATATTCCTTCCTACGGTCATGATAATACACAAGACGCATTAATTTGCGATGCCTTTGGCATAAACAAAAAACCATATTAAAAAATAACACCTTTATATAGCGAACATCTGGATTCTTGAATGCCCAAAAGTGCCCCCCCCCAAAAAAAAAAAAAAAAAAAAAAAAAAAAAAAAAAAAAAAAAAAAAAAAAAAAAAAAAAAAAGGGTCAATCATTTGAGAGCAAATTGAAAGAGGTTTATATTTTGTTGAAAATGAGCATGCGTTTATCTTTTACGCATGCGTTACATTTTATTCAAAGAGACAGTGAGGATTGTGTTCCGCGGAATGCGTAAAAAATAAAAGACAAACTGCTTTTATATCAAGTTTATCAAGTTTCAAGTTAATTTGCATTCGTTCTTTCAATATATGAATACGTTGTGAATGCCTAAAGCTACAATATATGCAAAAATGCAAATGTACATACAAGAAGAATGACATTCAATTATTAATAAAATATAATATAAGCAATGTTTCAATAATGATTACTGATTGGGTTGTATAAAATTACACTTAAAGGGGGATGGCCCGATTTAAGAATGTGAAGTTTTCAGCTTGATAGATTGGCCTTCACTCCAAAACCCCACCTGTAAAGTTTCGCGCCGATATTTCAATCCGTTTTGATACGAGAGCTAAAAACGAGATTTTGTAAGCCCCATAGAGTACTGTGTAGAATTAATATTGGTCGACCAAAATAGAGCACATTTTCGCTCATAACGTCTAAACCAAACATCATTTGGCTCTAAGATTTCACAGGGTAAATGAGAAAATAGCAGCTTTCTTCTGATACCAAAATGATGACCACTTCCGGTAAAATCTGGGCTTCTGGGGACGAGGGTATTAGCGATCGGGCCATGGACCTTTAAGCTTTAAATCAAATCAAAGTGGACTAAGGTACCCCGCAAATAAATGATGAATGAACGAGTGAGAGTGCAATGATCCCAGAGGACTTAAATTGTGACCCTCACCTTGAAAAAAAACATTAGCGCGTGAGCTACCAGACATGTTAATACATCTCGAGTACAAACGGTTTGAGTGATTAAATCATAGGCGTAAATCCCGGGGGGGATGGGGGGATATATCCCCCCAATATTTTGATGACGGGGGATGGTCAATACGATCATAAAAAAAAAAAAAAAAAAAAAGATGATTTTTTTAATGCCACTGGGACCGAGACTGCCATAGTAAATGCACGTAGCAGTTCCCCAAATTACCGTTTGGAAATCCCCAGTGCCAAATCGAGAAGGTCGTGTCCTACCCCCCCTGCATGGACCTTTAAGCTTTAAATCAAATCAAAGTGGACTAAGGTACCCCGCAAATAAATGATGAATGAACGAGTGAGAGTGCAATGATCCCAGAGGACTTAAATTGTGACCCTCACCTTGAAAAAAGGCTTGAAAAAAAAAAACATTAGCGCGTGAGCTACCAGACATGTTAATATATCTCGAGAACAAACGGTTTGAGTGATTAAATCATAGGCGTAAACCCCGGGGGATGGGGGGATATATCCCCCAATATTTTGATGACGGGGGATGGTCAATACGATCATCCCCCCCCCCCAATGTTGATGCCCATTAATGTGTTTTTGACCCAAAATAACCTCATATTTTACCATAATAGTTTAAAATGGTAAATTTCTGCGCGCTTCGCGCGCATTTTGTTCTAATTACAATTATATTTAATGATTATAGCTTCTAAATGGCAAAATTTTTGCGCGCTTGTGCTAGTAATGGATCTTTTTCATCAAACCCCCTTTCATTCACAATTTTTCATCAACCCCATCCCCCCCAATGTCAAAAAGAAATTTACGCCACTGGATTAAATCTGTAGACAGTGTGAGAGGGACCCCTGAAAGGTTGTCTTTTCGCTGCAAATAGTGCCTTAAGAGCTCTTAAGGAGGGGGATCTAGACAAAAATTACATATGAGTCAATTTTTTTAATTGATCCAGTCATGTTGAAAAATATACCATGTTATTTGTCTGACGATAAGGATTCCAAAAAGGTATACACTGCAAAAACAGTGCTTAGAAATTAAACACTTTTCTATAAACACTATTTTGCACCACGTTTCTAAACATTTGAAATGTCTGTTTAATATCTAAACATCTTATATCTAAACATGTTTAAATCTAAACATGTTTGTACTGAGTATAGAACAACAGGTTGCACCCCATCACTATCCCCAAGTTGAAAAACTCGGGTTTTCAATTTGATCGGCGATAAACTCAGTTTAATCAAAAGATGTTTTTCAATACCCAAATTGAAAAACTTGGTAAAATATTAAACACTTATAAAGTGTAGTTTACATCGGTAAAACTACACAGATATTTATTAAATTTTACCCGATTATTATGCGGTACTGTGCTGACATAGTGTAACTTTTTATGTGGCGGGCGGGGAAGGGCACTAATGCGAAACAGAAAAACGTACATAACAATATATAAGCATAGAATTTCATAATCATTGGGTAAATAACTGTAAATTTTACTTAATTTTAGTAAAAATTTACTGGATTCAGGTCAAACTTAATCATTATGGCGTTCTATTCTTACAGAATTTGTGTAATTTGTTACATAACTTGTGTAACTTGTTTTGCGATGGCCAACTGAAATATTATTCAATTTGTGTTTATATCTATCTATGATAACATAACAAAATTGTCCAATTGGTCAGAAGCAAATTTGATATACTACGAATTATGCATGCACACCTTATTGCTAAAGTTTATTTCTATATCTATAGTTCTTTTCAAATTAAATTAAAACTTCATTACAATACAATTATTTGGCCAATTATGGACGGCGCTATGAATGTTGATATCTAAAGCGACGTTTCATCTAATTATGGGTCTTACCATTTGTAACATCACGCGTGTTTTCTTGTGTAATGCTTACATAATGCTTACGTCCTTCATGTCCTTAAAACAATTACAAATCAAAAAGCAACGACAGCGTGACTCTTACACAAACATAATATGGGCGGGAAATGTCAATGAATGGAAACTGGACTGTTCTTACTCCGATGAGAAGGATGTCATTTTCTTCGTTCAAAGATCAATCTTATTTATATTCCTTCCCACAGGTCATGATAATACACAAGAAGATTAATTTGCGATGCCTTTTGGCAAAATAAAACCATTTAAAAAATAACACCTTTATATAGCGAACATCTTGGATTTCTTGAATTGCCCAAAAGTGACACCTGGATCTCATTCTGTACCACCCAAAGAGATAAAAGCAGCAGAAAAAACTTTAACTACGAGATTCTAGACCCTCCCTCGGGTCCACGGTGATGAAATGCTAAGCGACTGAAATTACACTAGACTCTTCAATCGGCGGGCTACTCCCTACCTAGTGTTAATTCCAGGAGCACTGTGAAATTCACGTTCTGTGGACAAGTTGGTTGGCAGGGCTGTCCAGGGGGTGGTAAGCTGAAAAGTCCTCAAGTTTTTAGTTTAGCATTATCTTTTAACGAAGTGCGCTCTAAACCCAGAGACAGAGTCGAGACTGGGGTACAGTCTACGAGATGCTAGCCTATCTGCTGATGACCTCGACTCGAACAATTGTTGTTTTTATTCTTCAAGTTGATGACAGCTTTTCTAGATCCACATTTCGCATACCATTTTGCCTACCTTTGCCAAGGTGCTCTTCTAAGATTTCTAAACTTGGTGCTCCTATCTTGAAAGGAGGGAGAAGTTTCAAAACAAACAAACCAATGGCTGCCACAAACAAAGACCCCAGGACAGTTACCTTGATCTTTTGGATCCTTGACCTTGTAAACATGGGAATAGACACCAGAATCATAAATCTACTAGTCTCAGAGGCGGGGAGGTGGAGGTTAATATGTAATAGAATCCATTTCCTTGGCAGCCAGTTTGAAATTCAAGATGGACCTGCCGACAACGGAATGATCCGGCATTCTCTCTTATTCCTTGACTTATTTTTAAATCTAAGGTGACTGGAATTAGTGAACAAACTTTTGGCTTTTTTAAAACACAATTCCTTTAGATTCAAATATAAATCTTTTAAATGATTTTAGAACCATGTTTTTAATAATTTAAGGTTATTTTCAAATCAAAAGAACTTATTTCAAGAAGCCTTTTGGATTTTAAATTTTTTAAGTCCCAAAAAAAAGGTTTTTCACTTAATTCCAGTGCTCGTTAGATTAAAAAAAGTCTAAGGAATTAAGAGGGTAGTTTGTTATCATGGTTCTCATGAATTCATTGACCCTAAAAACATGGGTATTGTAGGGACACGAGAATTTTGCCTCTACGAGCGTAGGCAAAAGTAGTTTCGGTTGGCGGACATTTTGAAAAAGGGCGGGAAAAATGGAAGTCCATCCCCAACTGTTCCCAACGGTCTCATGCAGGAACAAAATGATACTACTCGCGGAGAATCGGGGGTGCACGGGGCTATTCGCGCTCATTGGTCTACTGGTCCTGTTTGGGATTCTGCAGTGCAAATGCTTTATTTTGTTAAAGAGACCAGATATTTGAAGGTTAGAACTAAAACGCTTATCCTTACAAACTCCCGGATGGTCCTTGGGCAGAAGGCAAGCCAGACATCTTTTTAAAAAGACTCAACTTATCTTCACATTGTGGACTATTTCGCGGTATATTTGAGATTGCCCTGCTTGCATCAACAAAATCAACTGCCAGTTTAGGCAAACAAGGTTAGCGATGCAATGCAGCAGCCTTTTGATTGGGATATAGATGGGAATTAAGTGATTGTTGCAGTGGGACAATATGTGAATGTTAAGCAGGCAAAGAGCAAATAATGTTTATAGTTATGGTCAAACGCTTGTGAATAGTCTATATCCATGATAAAAGTTCCATTGCAATACCTCCGTTTTAATCAATATCTCAGAATACTCTCTTGGTGGTTCTGCCTTCTCATCTGCAGCGGCTTGCGCTTCTAATTGTTCACGCTTGGGTCATACATGCAACATTGAACGAATTATATATTGACGAGGTCATTGCCAACAATCCAAGTGTCAGGTCTAAGGTCAAAGGCCATCTATCTACGTGGCTTTTCTGATTCAAGAAGTCGATTGTTTGTGTGGTTTATGAGGTCATTAATTAAACGAACCCTTTGCTGGTTATGTCTGAAAAACGCAATTGTTACTTCCACTCTCCAATTCCGCTTCATGCAATGTAATTTTCTGGCTGATTCTGAATACTAGGTATAAGTTCTAGTAAACCATGATTAGTACTCAGATTTATGAAACATTACACCTCTTTTGTAACGGAGATTCAGGATTAAATTAAAAGATCACTGCTGTACGTACAAGTTAGTTACATATGGAAACATGGTTAGAGGTAGAAGTTCAAATTCAATGAAGCAGAAAGCCGTTTTATATAATCTTCGTGTTGATCGTAATTATGCGCAACCAATTGGCAGCTACCAAAAATTATTGTGGCGCATCGGGTTGCTATTTTTGACATTGGGTTCAGGGTAGTGTGTGAGTATCCGTTCAGAACACTTCCCTACTGGGACACGAACGAGTGGAGGACTTAGTCGGTAGGCTCACACTTGACGAACTCGGTTTGCAAATTCAAGATGGGGGGAGCCATGCTGAAAATGGTCCGCGCCAGCCAATAGAAAGATTAGGGTGTTCTGCCTTATCAAATGGAACAAGAATGGTCTTCGCGGGGTTGTGAAGCAGGCAACGAACGTCCTCACACAAGCGTGGTGTAAGTGCCACAGTCAGGTAAAGTAAAGGGGCATTACGGCCGGTTGTAACTTTGCCTATCATGATCGTGATAACAACACGGTTACAATGTTAGAAACTTGCCATTAGACAAAAAAAAAACACTGCAATACCAATTCCAGTGCATAATACACCTCTGAAAGGCATTGCTTCTGATTCATATTTAGCCGCAGTTAAAATGTCAGATCCATCATGGTGGTGTGATTAAGTCGGTGGGGAAGTTTGGAATCATTTCATGATATTGTTCTGGGATGTTCTTTTGACATCAATATTAGATTGGAGAGTTCTTGCAGTCCGTCGATGGTTATCATGAATTTGACTCTCTCTAGCAATGGGGAATTCAATTCCACAGTCTATTGTCTTAATAGCCTGAACACCAGCCATTTTTCATGACTTCTCTGAAGTGATTCGTTTATTATGTTATGTGGAGATACTTTTGTGCCAAGAGTATAATATTTGCCCGTATTAATCAATCTTCCTTTGACTCATGATTACGCTTGTCGCGAAATTTGTTTTCTGTTTGGAATGCGGAGATCTCATGTTTGAAAATGGCAGCTATGGATGGTACGTAGAAGTGCGCGGCAAGCACATCGACAACCTAATGGCTAAAAAGAACTACGGTGATCACACTTGGGATGAGTGCTTTGCTCCTATGAGAAATATCATGGAGACATCCCACTTTGGGGAAGAAATCAGGTAAACACTTGCAGTTCTGATTATGCAATTGTTACAACTTAGGTTTTTAGTATGGCGACTAACAATACTCAAGACTGAGTCTCTGTATTATGATTTAAAAAGCCTTACTTTTTGGAGTGCACTGTCAAATTCTCATCACATTACCTCTCTTCAATTCCAGGAAACGTACGGCGAAGATCCGTATTTAAGTGGCAACTTTCCAAAGTTATGTTTTCGAGGCTTACATGCGACCATCCACGATATCTAAGGCAATTCTGGATTCAAAGCTTTATGACTTATATGCCGGTCCAGAAAAATAAGCCCATCGCTTTCGTTGAGACTCAAGTAAACGATTGATATGTACAGACAAATTGGTTCCTTTCTTAAATAACAAAACAAATCCTATATTTAATAATTCATTGCCCGTACTGCTTTTTAATGTAAGGGAAAAATAACCCAGCTGTTCTAAGCAACATTTTGTTAAAACTAATTTCTTTGTACATTTCAAATATAACCCCTGTGGTCTACCAAAGAAAAACCCCCCCCCCCCCCCGGAGGAAGTAAAAGTGAAGGGGGAAGAAAAAGAGAGCCCCTACCCTTTATTAAGTATCTTACTTGGCTCATTACACGATTCGACATAATCAGATGATGTCAAGTAACCATCAAAATAGATTTTCTACCATGTTTCTAAATGGATAATTACGTCATATAAACTGATGAATAACCAATCCAATTGGCCAGTATATGCCATAGGTTAAGAGTACCAATCCACAGTAAATCACCTACGAATAATTACACGATGTTATATATATTCACACAAGCTTTAATACAGTCTGGGAAATTTCCAAATATGGGCTGTGATAATCTATATTTTCATCGGTAAATGTTTGTACAATCTCTTTCTAACAATGTAGTGGATTTGGGGCTTAAAATTAGAGAGCTCGATTACATTATTTTCAAAAAGAATAGTATTGATTTTTCAACATTAATTGATAATGAAAATAATGCTAATAATAGAAGGTATGTGTATAGTTTTAAGCACGAAAATTTAATTAGACCCCATCGGGCAAGTATTGACTCTACTGCTTAATATGCAGCAGTAGATTTACTACTTGGCCGATTGAGTCCTAGATGTTTGCACTGGGATAAAATCATGCCCATTATTTGGACATTCACAGACTGAGTTATGCGTCCTTCTAGGAAAACCAGCTATCTCTTCGTGTTTTTTCATAAAAGAAGGTAATAAGCACAGAATTTCATTAATAATTAAGTAAAAATTGTTTACCTAACTAATACAAGTTTACCAAATTCGGTAAAAATTAATAAGTGTTAATTTTCACCTAATATGAGGTACTATGCTTCACAATATGTTAGGTGATTTTGTCCGTTGGTAGTTTAATAATTTTCATGGCAAATCTGTGCTTTGTATTACACGATGCAAACTATAACATAAACTTGTTGTCCTTTATGTATTTTTGCCAAAAAGTTTGCACTAATGATCTTAACCGTCATCATTATCTGCGCTAACCTAATTCTAAACTAAACCAAACCAGACTTTCGACGCTACCTGTTTCGGTATTTGTTGTCCAATAATGTAACAGAACTTTCTTTCACTTTTAAATTTCCTTTTAACAGGTCATCTGATTCGAGATTGGTATAGGACATTTCTGTCCACAATTTTCTGAGTGTGTCAAAGCTGGTGCGTACAATGTAATGTGCAGCTACAACATGTATTAAAATGATAAAAATACAAAAACGTTTGATTTGCAGGTGACTACTCGACTCTGATTTCATCTTGTGATACGTTCAACTTAGCTCATTAAGTAATACTAATCATATGGCAATTTGAAAGGCGCCGGTATCCGCCGCAAGCGACAACAACAAAAATAGTAAAAACATGAAATACTAAGAGCAGTGGAAAATTATACAAGAAAGAAGTCCATTTTAATACTACAGTAGAGAGTTCTAAACAAATCTTCTGAGTACAAATTCTTCTTCAGTTCTTCTTAAAGATATTGCAGTGCTGAGTGTTTCACTAGTCAGGACGCCAATTCCACAACTTTGGGCCTGCAACCTGAAACTCCCTGTCCCCATTGATGTTTCGCAGATTTTCTTGCAGAAGTCCCTGCTTTGAGGAACGTAGCCCACGTGACCTGAACATATGTTTGCCTATTCTGTTAGTAACAAGGGCCATTTCATGCAAGTCTTGAACAATAGGCACATTTTGTATTTCAACTCTGCTCTATTGAAGCCACTGTAATCCACTAACACAGTGGTTTAATCTGGTTTTTCTTGGTATTGTGATAATCGTTCAGCTATATTCTCAATCGTTGTAAGCTTGAGCTTTGTGGTTAGTAATTCCATAGAGGAGTGAATTGCGGAGGCAAGTCGGTATGTGATCAAGGCATGAAGATTGTTTCACTGCATCCCTTGTGTAATGTTTCGAATTTTGCCAATATTTCGGATTGAGCAGAAGGCATCCTTTGATACTGCTGTCACATGACATCCCATTGTTAAATTTAAATCAAACATGACCCTCAGGTTCCGAACATATTACTGGCGCATATAAGAATCTCCTACTCTAACATGTGAGCCATCTTATTCAGTGGCACCCCCGCCCCTTCTTGGCTCAAATCACGGACCGGGATCGCCCGCTCCGATAGCGGGTCAAAGCCGCCCGGGCCCGCTATTAGATTTTTTAAAATTAAAATTGTCTTTTGATCGCAAATGTTTGGCAAACTCACAATTTTCGCTGGCCGCACTTGCATTTTGGGACTCGCACAATTGTTGCCTAGAAATGTCTTGGTACGTCATGCACGGTTCTACCTAATAGTGTTTCGCATTCGTCCACCAAATCAATATTGTATTGCAACAACATGATTTAGGAACATATTTGAAATCGAGGCAGTGAAGATAACTTATTGAATACTAGTAACTTGTTGTCCTTTGATTCATATATAGTTATTGAATTCAGTATCCATGGGTGTCCCAGCCTGTGTTAACAAGAAGCTTCTAATGACATCCTCCGTACAGAATTTGGATTCAAAGGTTATGTGGTGGCAGATGAAAGGGCCTCTGAAATATGTATCTAGTAAGGCCCAATTTCACCAAGTACTACGACAGAAACTGGAAATTTAGCCGTCAAAGCGGGATGCAACTTAGATCTTTCTCGACTTCTAACAACGTTTTGATTTACTACAACATTGGAAAGTGTTAAATCGGGAAAATTTAACCCAGGATGAAATTGCGAACCTACGTCACGCCTCTGTTCTACACCAGGATGCGTTCGGTGAAATTGCATCCGGCAACATGAATCCATACACCAAACTGAACCGATCAAATTATAAGAGTGAGGCTCACAGGGATATTTCAGTGGAGATTGCCGCCAAGAGTTTTGTCTTACTGAAGAATTCTGGAGGCATTCTACCTGTAAAAGAAGGATTAATTAAACACTTGCTTGTGGTAAATCCATAGTGTGGCAGATGATTTATAATATTTTTGTTGATTTAAAAACACAGTATTGGTAAGCCAATTTATTTCAATAATACTTATTCTTTCCAAAACTATTTCTTTCATCGCTTCTCTCAGTTTGTTGGACCATTTGCAGATTCTTACGAAGAATTATTCGGCGATTACTCTACGGACCCAGATCCTCAATTTACCAAGACACCTCGTGAAGGCTTAATGAAGTTGGCCGCATCCAACAGCTATGCGGCTGGTTGTGATTCTCCACCGTGTACAAAATACAACGCAACAGCAGTGAAAGAAGCTGTCAATGGAGCTGATATGACAGTCGTTTGTTTGGGAACAGGTAAGGGCCATACCATTAAATTTCAAAGAACCCACCCGCATAATTAACGTAAGGTATAAGGTAATTCAAGGATATAACCTCAATTCAAATTGATAATCTGATAAATGAAGGCATTTCAATGACAAATGCACACTCTATGAACTTTTCCACACAACTGCTATTGTCCCGTTTCAATTATCAGGTACAGAAGTTGAAACGGAGCAAAAGGATCGAACTGATCTCAATTTACCAGGACAGCAACTTCAGCTTCTGAAAGACACAGTAAGCCAGGGTATGTAGTTTTAAACGATGACATCATTGGTTTATAATTTTCGTTAAAGTTTCGGTAGGGAAATCTAATTTATGTCGATACCAATAATAATTACTTTATGATTAAACCACTATCAGTCTGAACAGAACAAAATATTGAAGATTTCGACGGGAAATATTTAATATATATGATACAAATACAAGCTTGCTTGGATTTTACCTGAAGATTTTCCACTCAATCATTTCATAAAAAGGGAAATGTGAAAACAAATTCTCCTCGGAATCTAACCTAAGATTTCAGGTAATCATGGTAAAGATCAAGCGTTTATGTAATTTTTAACAAGGATACACAGAAAAAGATGTTTTATCACAGGCATTGTTGATTATGTCTTTGCCTCAGCCAATATGAAGCCTGTGATATTGCTACTCTTCAATGCTGGACCACTTGATATCACGTGGGCAGTTTCAAGTACAGCAGTGCAAGTCATCATGGAGTGCTTTTTCCCTGCGCAAGCTACATGGGAATGCCCCTATCATGATTTTCACAAATACCAATGGAGTAAATCCTGCTGGAAGTTACCTCACTTTGCCTGTCTTAATCAGGTATGGTATAAGCATTTCAAAAAATATATGGTAACAGAACTAAGTACTTGGACTGAGCGTTTTACAAATAATTAAGACCATTACTTTCCTATATGATTTTTTTTAATAAAGTACTTAGAAATTTGATTCTTTTTAGGTACCTGCAATCACAAACTACACAATGGACGGTTTCACCTATCGATATTTCAAAGGTGATTCCACTTTTTCCGTTTGGTATGGCATGTCCTACACCGAATTCAACTACACTAAACTCTCTGTTTCCCTCTTCTATCAAGCGTGTGACAATTTCACTCTCTCATGACGTTCAAACATCATGAAAACTGGCTGGTGATGAGGGTGAGTGGCGGGAAAAGTACCATTTATTTGAGTAGCTTTCTAAATCCAACTCTCCATTAATCGAAGATGAATCCACGTGAATCTGTATAGAATCTGAGTTGTGTGAGGCTCCGAAGCTTCCGTGTAATGTACGTCTCTATTATGTGGTTCGATCGGGTTTGATCTTTCGTAAAATCTCGATCAATCTATGTTCAGGGTGGGCCCGAAAGCGCTGTGTATGAAACCCGATTCACGATTGTTATATTTCAAATACGCTCACCATTTGCATGCACCCCATATGGAGCTGGCATTTGCGTAATAGAAATTATGTGGTTCAAATGGATCTTTCATGAGATCTCCATCAAATCCATGATCAGCGTTAAATTCAATTTTAAAACACACCGTATTATTTATACATATCTGAGTGATTTCAAGCCTAACTCAGTTTGGACGAATGACTCAGTGTTCCTGTCCGTCCATCAACTATTTGGCTTCACTCGCACCCATCTAACACAGGACAACACAGAATGTGAAATTCATCTGGTTCCTCGTCAGGGCCGTCTACACGGACAGAAGTTCTAGATCCAGGAAAAATTGATTGTTTGTTGGTAGGACATCAACCAAATCAGAAAGTTGAAACTAGCTCGCCAGTACTCATTCTAGTTTTGTTATACAAGGTCAAATGACCCGCTTAGAATTCAAATATACTGGATGGGGGAACTGATTCTAACAAATTGCTTAATCACTAATGGGAAAGTAACTTTCACAATAATGACCATTAGACTGAACAATGAAGGTTAAAACTTTAAAGAGTTCTAAGAAGTATTCACTCGAGAACATGTTACCACTACAACCACGCAAAGTTCATAGTGACCGTATTCATTACTCTTTACACTTAAAAGTATAGCACAGTCACAGGGTAATATTGCACGTAATTGTGTTTGAAACTGTTTATAGTTTGTTAGGGCCACGATGCTGCAGCTAGCGAGTCAAATATCTCTTAAGCAGTCCCACAAGGAAGACAAATAGGCCTGTCCACCCACGTCCCCTTCCCCATAGGTTACATTTTATCCCTGCAACGTTATTCTTAAGGATGATCAAAATTGTCTCTAGGATAATCCATCTCTATCCTGTCAATTCAAGCTGATTGTCTGGTATCTCGAGAGCAAAGTACTGATTGAGCCCAATTTAAAGAGCCGAGGTCCCGACAGGTCCGTGAGGCATACCCCCTCCTCTCCATGCGAATAAAAAGAACCCGCTCGTCCGAATTGCAGCCATCTTCAATTATCCAGGCGGTTTATACTCCGTACTACATTTCGAATTCTTTTTGTACGTCAAAAATATTCCCATATAAGATGGGAGCGACTCGTATTCGGGTTATAAAATAAGGATCGCTATTCTTGAAGTTTGGTGAAGAAAGTGTTTTGAAGATTTTCTATAGTTTAAATGGTGCTGATTTTTGGGTCCAACCTCTTGGGAAAGGGTGGGAACATTTACCCCCAGGTTGACCTTGAACCTTGGCTGTACTTC
>JAMKCH010034183.1:0-15911 GCA_023653785.1 Ophioderma brevispina
GTAACATTCGCATTCGAGAGACGTGTTTCCAGCTATTTTGAAACAGATTACAGGTAATGCTTTACTAATAAATCCCCACTGACACATGGGCTTGATGGTCCCTCGTAATTCAGACTAAAGTTTATCCAGCGTGTTTCTTCTCTCAGACCTGTATATTGACCTGATCAATAATGCCCTTTTTGCAAGTCTGACCTAGAGAAGTACAAGGAACTTATTTTACAGTTACTGGACTCAGGATTTACAATTAAAACCATTGTAACAATTTACAAACGTGGAGAACATGTTAAAAACACGTTAAACGTTCTATAAAAGTAAATAAAATAAACAATATCTCCAATTTACTTCAAACCCTTTCTGTCCAATAATATGCCAAGCAACAGAATAAATATTTCTGTTTAACACTTGGACCAGGCTTTATTTAATGAAGTTTTTTATTATTTTTTGTTGATGGCGTTTTCGCGCTGTTATGTTTACTTTTTATTTATACGCGACAAGAGAGTGATTTAATTTGCCTCATTTCCACAGCGCACCATTCAAAAAAAAAAAATAATATACGTAAAAAAAGACGGGAAAAATCTTCACAATCCTCGTCTTTTAAATATCTGCCAAGATTGGATCAATATACAGTATGTCATTTTTTGCCACTTCAAAATAACGATTAAAATGTACCCGATATTCAATTTCATTTTCTGGGGTTAAGGTGCAACAAGAGATTTCACAAATCAGTGTGCCTAAAAAATCGAAAGTTCTGATTTTTGCCCGATTTAAAGCTTTCCACAAAAATATCCCCATTCGAAAGGATTAAGCTGAAAATGTTTCTTTGGTACAAAATTGTGCAATTTCTAATTTCGTTTAGGAGCAAAAATGAAATTCAGCCTATGTTTACTTGAAATATAGCAATAAAATTGCCCTTTTTCTCTTTTTTTAAGACATTTCTGTAGGCATAATACAGGTAAGAATCTATTGAGTGTCTAATCTAATGTCTTAATACTATTAGGACAACAATTTGGGTGCCATCCAAAATCTCCTCGTTATTGGCACCTTTAATACATTAAACACAGCTGTCGACTTAATAAGAACAAAAATATCTTATTTAGCATCGATATCTTGCACATGTAGCGTGGGTATGTCGGGCTACTCTTTATCTTTCCTTAATAGATTAGTGCCATCGGTAGAACCCTAGACCTCTAATATGCACCTTGCAAAAGCGTCTGCACAAAATGTTTTGGTTTCTATGCTACAATATTGAACCTGCTGATTTCCAATCTTGATGATGGCACTTTTGCATCCTTAAGCATTTTGAGATAGGAAGTTGGGCCAATTAATACAGGGGGGTAATTGCAATATTTTGCACAATGAAGAGAGAAACCTGGTTTTTCGGTTAAAAAAAAAAACCAGGTAAGGTATGGCGTAGGAGAGGGTATTGAAGTGAGGGTTTGAGGGAGTACGAAGAATGGTTGGAGGAATTTGGGAGCTGGTTTTTTTCACAAAAACCTAAAAACCAGTTTTCGATTTGAAAAACCAAGTTTTTTCAATCTGAAAACAAGGTTTTTTGATAAACCAGTTTATCGGCCGATAAACTGTGGGTTTTTTTCGCTCGAAGAAACAGGTGTTCAAAACTTTGCTTATCGATTTGAAAAACCATGTTTTCGATTTGGAAAAACCCGGTTTTTCGATTCTAAAAGTTTAGGTTTTTGTATAAACCTAGTTGTTTATCAGCCGAGAAACAGATGGTTTTTCCCGTCGAAAAACTAGGTTTTTCAAAAACCTAGCTCATCAAATTTTGATACACGGTTTTTTCAAATCGAAAAAACCATGTTTTTCGATTCAAAAATCTAGATTTTTGAAACTTAGTTTAATCGGCTCGAGAACCCTGGTTTTTCGGTCGAAAAACTAGGTTTTCAAAAACCTAGCTTTCAAATTTGATAAACCTGGTTTTTCAAATCGAAAACCAGTTTATTCGATTCGAACAGCAAGGTGTTTGAAAACCTAGTTTATCAGCCGAAAAAACCTGTTTTTCGATTGAAAAACCGGTTTTTCAAAATCCCTATCCCTGCCTATCAAATTCGAAAAACCAGGTTTTTCAAATTTGATATGCAGGTTTTTGAAAAACCTGTTTTCGCATTGAAAAACCATGTTTGTCGACTGATAAACTAGGTTATCAAAACCCTATCTTTTTAATCGAAACCTGGTTTTTCAATCGAAAAACCTGGTTTTTCAAATCGAAAAACAAGTTTTTCAAAAACCTTGCATACAAATTTGAAAAAAACCTGGTTTGTCAAATTGAAAAAACCTGGTTTAATCGATTCGAAAAAAGCTATGTTTTTTGATAAACCTAGTTTTCAGTCGAGAACCTGGTTTTTTTCGATCGCAAAACCTAGTTTTTTTCCAAATTTGATTGCAAGGTTTTTGAAAACCTGGTTTTTCAATCGAAAAACCAGGTTTTTCTCGACTGCTAACCAGGGTTTATCAAAAACCTAGCATTTCAATCGAAAACCCTGGTTTTTCCAATCGAAAAACCAGGTTTTTTCAAAAACCTTGCATACAAATTTTGAAAAACCTGTTTTTCCAACGAAACCTGTTTATCGATTCGAAAAGCTAGGTTTTTGATAAACCTAGTTTATATCAGTCGAGACCTGGGTTTTTTTCGATCGAAAACCTAGTTTTTTTTTCAAATTTGATATGCAAGGTTTTTGAAAAACCTGTTTTATCAATCAATCGAAAAACCAGTTTCTCGAATGATAAACTAGTTTAATCAAAACCTATCATTTCAATCGAAAAACCTGGTTTTTCATTTCAATCAAAACCAGGTTTTTTCAAATCGAAACAAGGTTTTTCAAAAACTTGCATATCAAATTTGAAAAACCGGTTTTTCAAATCAAAAACCTGGTTTATGCTTCGAAAAGCTAGGTTTTTTTGATAAACCTAGTTAATCAGTCGAGAAACCTGGTTTTTTTCGATCGAAAAACCTAGTTTTTTTTTTTTAACCTATACTTTGTTAATTAGGCATTGTTTTGAAAAACCTTGTTTTTCAATCGAAAAACCAGGTTTTCTCGACCTGATAAACTAGGTTGGCTTAATCAAAACCTGCCTTTCAAATAATCGAAAAACCCTGGGTTTTCAAATCGAAAACCCTGGTTTTTCAATCGAAAAACCAGGTTTTCAAAAACCTTGCATAGTATCAATTTGAAAAAAACCTGGTTTTTTCAATCGAAAAAAAACCCTGGTTTATATTCGTCGAAAAGCTAGGTTTTATTGATAAACCAAACCTATTTTTATCAGTCGAGAAACCTGGATTTTTTCGATCGAAAAACCAGGTTTTTTCAATATGATATGCTGGGTTTTTGAAAACCGGTTTTTCGGAATCGAAAACCAGTTTTTTCGATTCAAATATAGGTATTGTTGATAAACCTAGTTGATCAGTCTAGAAACCTGGTTTTCAGTCCGAAAACCAGGTTTTTCCAAAAACCCTTCATATCAAATTGAAAAACTAGGTTTTTTCAAATTTGATATGCAGGGTTTTTTGAAAAACCCGGTTTTGTTCCGATCGAAAAAAACCAGTTTTTCGATCGAAATGATAGGTATTTTTGAAACCTATTTTATCAGTCGAGTAAACCTGGTTTTTCAATCGAAAAAACCCAGTTTTAAACCCTTCAGTCAAATTGAAAAACCTAGTTTTTCAAATTTTGATAAAACCTATTTTTTCAAATTTGATATGCAGGTTTTCCTTTCCGGGGGGGTTTCACTCAGCACATAGTTGGGTATGCAAGGCATGCTCGTCAGAAAAAAACGGCGAATAAGGGTTGAAATTTTGACTCTGTGGCGTCGAACGGCAAAGTTCGACGTTTTTTAAAAAAATAGGTACTTTATTGGAGCAACCTTCCGACTTTAGGGTAGTCGTTGTCCATCCGTTTCAAAACCCCCCTTCGCCGAGGTCCTTTTGCCGTTTTTCTGGTCACTGAACAGTCCTTTTCTGTCCGATTTATATTGCATGTTTGTACCCATTTGCTCAGATCGCCACCCTCGAAATTTTTAAAACCCTCTTGTAAATCTTGCCGAGATCGTCCCCATGCCATAACCAAGACATAACGCGCTCGTCGGGCTTGAAACAAGACCAGGCAAGATGATCCCCGCCTTTTATTTTTTCATATTGGGCTGACAAAGTCCCGAAACTATGGGAAAGCAAGGAACGGCAATAACACAACAGCGACCTCTTGTCATCTATATGCTTGTTTGCGTTGTGGTGTGAATACAAATTGTGATCGTTATGACCATGTAAGACTCTGTTGTGACCCGTCACGGATCGTTCTATTTTTAATTGCTCGTTTTATTTTTAAGGTGCATCATGCCATCACTATATTCCTTTTATTAGATGAATTCAGTATTCTTCTGCCACCACCATCTCCTTCCAAATGCGTTTTATTTCGTTAAGCTTCCGAATTCAGGGTCTGGACATGGGCCATGGCCCATTGCCAGAACTATAACACGAAGAAGTGAATCGCGTGTATATGGAATTACCGGGGGGCCATGAACATTGAAAGAGGTACGGGTAGGGTATATGCGGGGGCCCTTAATACCCCCCTTTTCGCGTCTCTCCAGCCGTTCCCAGGACCCCCAGTTGAATGCATAATTCTTTCTTCAGGTCCCTTTCACAGAAATGTGGCCTCTCAGAAGCTGATTTTAGCCAAATTTCAAGCCCAAAGCCGCAATTTTCAAAATTTCAGTTACCACCCAAAAGCCCCTACTTTCGAAAACAAATCCGTTTCCCAAGCCCCAGCCCCCCAGTTCGGAAATCGGGTCTGCACATTTACACCTGAAAAATTTGAGTGCCCCCCCTGTAACCGAGTTTCTCTCAACACTGATACAAGCATGTGGCAATCAGTGTTGTTTTACTCGTAAATTACGCAAAGTAAAATGCTCAGTGTCTCATTCACTATGATGGTGTGCCCAAACTATGATAAATATTGAAGTGCGTATGCCAGTGGCGATTTAAGGAAAAAGGCCCGGTCAGCAGCTTAAAGGGGCATGTGCCGATCGCTTTGAGACCCACCTGAGTTACCGAAGTAGTTCGATTTTCATATCAGATGAAAGGCCGTATTTTTCTCATTGTCGTCCTGAAATTTGAGCCCTCAAATCCCATTTCATTCCAGATATAACAAAAACCACCGTTTTAGTGGTTACCATCAATATTAGCACAGTAATGAATAGGGTTTTGCAACTCATGATGCTTCTACCATCAAAACTGCAAGTTTGTTTCCCACGGTACTTGAGGGGTGTACATGTATGTGCAAGTGCCAGGCTCTCCTATCAAGTAGAGAACAAACAGACATGAATCGGAACAAGCACCTTTAAGGTGGGGCCCCTTTAGCGTCATAGCGTCAAGAAGCAAGCAATGTCGCACTTTATTGTGACTAATTTAAAGAACAGGAGATTCCAGAAAGAAGCGCCCTCAAATTTTTTCGATCCCGGGGGTTTTTTTGCATATTTGGAATGCTTTCCATGTATTCTATCACACCAAAGTGAAATAAGCCGAATAACGGGACGGGTACGGGGCGACGCCGTCTTATGTAAAATTGTGATTGATTACGTTTCTCTGTCGTGCATGACAGAAAGTCAAGCACGGTGTTCTATGGGGTAAATTACGATCGTCAGGCAAAGTTTCAAACAAGGTTTGCTGTTTTCTTTCTTTTGTTCTTGTTTTGTCCAATAAACCTTCGAACTTCTTGGATAGGTGGCCTACAACCGATTCAGTGCAATTTGGGAGAATTCGGGTATCCTAAAAATTCATGTCACTCTTAAGGTGTGTCCGAGGGGTGTCCTGAGAGATATTTTAGGGGGGCCGCCCTGTCCAGCAGCGGCTGTCACTGCTGAGTTTACTGGGCTCAACGAGAGATTTTGAGGTCACCAAATTTTTGTCATAATAGTAATTTCATATAGATTAGACACTCAATAATTGTTGCCTGTATTTCTTACCGAAATCTTAAAAAGAGAAAAAAAAGGTGATTTGGGATTTGCTTGTATGTCAATGTAAAACAATAGGCCTGAATTTCGTATTGCTCCTAGTAAAAGGAACTTCTAAACCGTATGAACGTTTTTAAATTTGGGGTACTCGCTAAAAGAGCGGTCCATAACGAAAACGTCATTCCGATATTAATGCCCGTCTGATTTGCTCGTATTTTAGGGTTTGCATTGCGAACTATTTGCTCTCCTAAGATAGAACTTAAAATTTCACAATTAAATTGTTACCAAGAACATGCTTAGCTTAATCCTTACTGATTGTGATATTTTTGATGATGGAAAGCTTTACTCAGGCAAAATCAGTACTTTTGATTTTTTAGGGACACACGATATGTGAAATTCTCGTGCACCTTTAAATCCCCGCCACTGGCGTTGCTCATTAGAATACTTTTGGGCACTTCCTATTTTTTGGTTCCGGCATTTGTGGAGAAATCCGCTTGTCTCCATATGTTGTTGGTGTGGCACAATACAATTTCTTTCCTCCCCCATGTTTGTTCCGCAATGTTTAGAATGATAGTCGATACGATAAATCCCTGTAAATCTCGCGAGAGACCGTCAAAGTGACTTCAGTGAGAGAAGTTATAATCGTGAGTCATGTACTATTGAGAGAGATCATATGGTTCAATTCCTATCACTTCAACTTAGGGGTCCGGTTGACCCCCTCGGATCATCTTGTTTTATTTTCTCGAATGTTGCCCTCTATAGTCAACTAAAAACTACCAAGTTTCAGGCCTGTGTGCCATTTCGTTTTTTCATGAATCTGACCCATTTTGATCCTTTTGGTATGGTGCCATTTTTCCTTCCAACAAAATTGAGCATTATTTTAAAATGCTGACTTTGGTGGCAATAGTTTCTTATGTATAGCTGCTTTCATCCAAACAAATCACAAATGTCAACTGTCTGTGACCTCCAAACTGCACAATTCCAAGTGAAAAAGTGAATTTCGCACATGCGTGTTAATTTTGGCGGGCTCCAGATGCCGTAAAAATAACATGTCCTCCATTACAAAACTTCTACTTTGACCCCCTAAAATAGTAATTTTTGGTTAAAATTAACTATAAAAAATTTCTTGGTTTATAGTGTCGATTTGTGATGTGCTCATTTTGCACAGTGCCCTCAGACAACTCATTATTTAAGAAATAATCGCTCTCGCCGTGCCCAACCCCATGTGGATAGGCCTAAATGTTATTTTTTTTTTAACAAATTGCATCATGTATTTTGAGTATCTGTATGAACCTTTTTAATACTCAAGTAGTGCCAACATACATTTTTGTGCTTATGTTGATAGAAAACAAAAGGGTCAATCAATTTCACTTGTAACTCAAATATGATGCTAGGGTGCAGAATTTGGCAACCTTAAAAGTAATTTTCACTCTGGTAAATTACATATGGTAAAAAAATTGCCATTTTCTGGTTGTTTTATGTGTGAATTGCATCAATCATTACAATTTGATGACAATTTGGTCACTATTTTAAGAGCACATTTAGTCCCTCTGATGCCCCTTCTCATAATTTGATATTCAGGCATAATTCATTCAAATTGTAAGCACTATCAGTGTTTTTGCTATATTGGAAAATCAGAAAAATCATCAAAAATCAAGATTTTGCATGTTTGTAAACAAGTATAGGTATCCTAAACATAAAGGAACTAAAAAGACAAATGTCATTACTGTCCGAACGGACGTTTATTACTACACGTAATTGTATGGCAATTCATACCTTTGGAAAACTGCTGTGTGTCTGCCTTTTCTGTCCATTTCGTCCGCAGTTGGAAAAATAACTTCTAAGATCATTCTACTGACTTTTTAAGCTATCCTGTAAATTTCAAAATGTTTGGCTCTTTAGCAGATCCCTGAGTGTCTTTAAATCAATGTTGACTAAATAAGTATCTAATGTATTTATGCCTACTACTAAAACAAAGAGTTGTGTGTCTGTTCTGGGTCCGGCTATCGTTTCAATTGTGATTGACCTGGAACTGATATTTTACACATTGGCAAGTTTGAGACCCGTTGTTTGGGGCCTTTAAATTGACCCTGCAGGTCAAAGGTCAGATGTCAATTTGCTCAAAATGGCCCTAGAAAATTCAAATTGGCCAGACTCGACCTGAGCACATAACAGTGCTGGGTCAAATGTCAACAGGTCAAAGGTCACACAGGTCAAAAAGGTCATGCAGTTGACTGCACTAATCAAAGGGGCATTTTCTGATCCACAGCCATCGTTCCCCGACTTGCCTCAAAAAAAGTTGAGTTTTTTCATATCAGCTAGCTGAACTGTTAACATAGTAATCCATGTGTGCCCATTCTTACGTGCACATTCGGTCGTGTCCTCTTTGAGAAATTCGCAAATTTCGCAATTCTGTCCGTTAACAGACAGAATTATAGCACAGAGTGGCCTATGGGACCGTTGGAACTAGCATTTGCTCATAACCCAACCGCAAAGTCAGGATCATCTAAAAAGTTGTGAATAAAACCTTTCTCAAGGATATCTAGAGAACAATGTAATAAACAGAATGAGTGCTGGAATCACGAAATGAACCTTTAATTTTTTACTAAGCCATCCGTTATACTGTAATTGTTTTTTTTTTTAAATTTTCGTCATCCCCCTTTGAAGTTTTTCATCTTGATTAGATTGGCCTCGCCCCAAACCCCATCTTAAAGTTTCGCGCCGAATCTTCAATTGGTTTTGATGTGAGAGCTCAAAACTTGATTTTGGTAAGATCCCATAGAACACTAGTGTAAACTTATATTGGTCGACCAAAAGGGGTACATTTTCCCTAAAACTTCCAAACCAAAACATCCTTTGGCCCTAAGATTTCACAGGGTAATGAGAAACAATAGTAGCTTTCTTGACGCACTTCCGGTAAAATCTGGGCTGTCCGGGGATGAGGCTATTAGCGATCGAGCCATGGACCGTGAAACAGTTTTTAAAAAGTGTTACTTCAGACACAAACAATGTTTTATTTTATTATTTTTTTCATTAACAATTTTAGAGGCCGAGACCTCAGAGGGTATATACCCAACATTGGTTAACCACTCTACTAGGGGTACCCCTTGAAACTGACAGAAAGCTCATTGGGACAATCAGGGGTAACCACCCTACTCTTCTCAAACTGACGGTGATATACTGTACAGGGTTATGTCTCTCTGTACACGGGCCCGACGACTTAACGTCCCCTGCGAAAGGACCGGAGATATTCTCGGGTCATTTGCCCAAGTCCGCAAAATGAACCACGGGGAAGCAGAATTCTATAGTGTTAATCAATAGTTCGTATACAAATTAAAGCCGAATTTAGTACCCGATTATCCCTGCTAGTGGCCCTACCGGGGTTTGAACCTGGGGCCTCCTGCACCAAGGCGAATATCCTAACCAGTGGTCCACGCTCTCCCCCGTAAATGCTTTTTATGTAACACAATTGGTTGTATATTTTTGAACAATTGGTTTTGATATTTTTTGAACTCACCTCAAGAGGTGTCAAATCCATTTTCTAAATTATCACTTTATAATTTCAGGTTTCTGAAATTCTGTACCCTTGCTTAACATATCAGCATGAATGAAACTGAAGTTTGTCTCCTTCGGTTTCCTATCAACACAGCCGATGTTTGGCAATGACTTAAATCTTAAAAAGTCATACAGACTATTCAATCCAATTTTTGCAGAAAAAAAATACATTATCCCTGCATGGGATTTAGTCCCTTAGGCCCAAAAATGAATTTTGTTAACAATAACGGCTTTTTGCGAGGGCACTGGTGCAAAAGGGAGTATTCACAAATCATACATAGGAGTAATGTGACGTAGGCCTGGGTACTTTTTAACTGTAATCAAAAAGTGATTAATAATTTTAAGGAAAATACTATTTTTGGGGTCCAAAAATTGAGGTTTTTGTAATGGAGGACTGTTTTCAATCTACTGACAGCCCGCAAATTAGCACGCTTTGCGTAATTCACCATTTTTTCCACGGTTATTGTGCCGGTTTGGGGGTTCACAAACAGTTTATTATTAAAGATGGCCGTGTTCCGATCGCTTTGGGATCCCCTGATTTTACCCCGGAAGTAGTATTGAATTTTGTAATCAGATGAAAGGCCGTATCTTTTCTCATTGGCGTCCTGAAATTTGAGCCCTCCAATCTATTTCATTCCCAAATAAAACAAAAAAAAAAAAACCGCCGTTTTGTGGTTTACCATCAATACTAGCACAGTATTGATTAGGGCTCTCAACTTGCATTATTGCGTCTATCTCCACTCAAAACACAAGTTTTGTTTCCACATACTTGATGGGTGTATGTGCAAGTGCCAGGCTCTTCATATCCCGTAAGAACACAATACACATAAACGGAACAGCCCTTTAAAGCAATATTAGCCATTTTTTGAAGAGCGGCCCCCATTTTCAAATTTGTTTTTGCACAGTTACGTTTGGTAATTGGTCTAGGAAACTTACCTGCGAACGCGAATGCTAAAAATGCCGTATTTTCTCACAAATAAAGCGATTTTGTATTAAGAATTGGGATCCCCGATGGGACTTAACGGCAGAGCTGAAATGTTAAGTTTAGTCCGTCCATGATGAAATAGTGCCCACCATCGGAAAATAACCTCTAACTTGGCTTGCCTGAACTATTAAAACAACTAATGGATGAGCGTGGGACACGTCCATGGCGCTATTTCCCGGCTATTTCACTTGGAAGGCCGTTTCCAGCAGCCGTTTGTATTATTATCGGGATCCCCAGTAATAACTATCTAGTTACAACATTCCCCTTCCGTTTTGTGACACATAGACATTTTCGAGCTTAAAACCATTCACAGGTATAGCTTTACTTTACTAGCCCAGTTACCACTGCAATCGTGTAAATTGGTGGCGCTCTTCAAATAAATGTGCTAATAGTGCTTCAAGAAACTTTGGCCACCAGTCACATTTTAAAATAATGCTCATTTTGTTTGGAAAAATGGGTCACAGGGGGGCGTATCCAGGATTCTCCATGGGGGGGGGGGGCGACAGTCACTATTTCGCTTAATTTTTTTTTTTTCACTTGGTTGAAATTCTGAAGGGGGGGGGGAGTGCCGACCCTAATTTTTAGAAAGCACCCGAGTGAAACATATTGGGTTATACTCGGGATACTCGGCGAGCGCAGCAAAGCCGGAAAATTTTACAAATTGTGTTGACAAAGGCGCCCACAAACACAAAAAGGTCATTTTCCTAGATATAACATGGGTGCGCCCTGTGCGGCAAAATGCATTTTTCTACCATCTAACAAGGTGCCCTGCCCCTTTGCTCTGCAAAAATAGGGGGGCCGCGCCGGTGCGCCCCCCCCACCCCAATCCGCTATGGTCAACTTAATAAACAAAATTGCGGCACGGACCTGACACTTGGTAGTTATTAATTTGACTATAAGGGCAACATTTGAGAGAAATGAAGAAGATCCGAGGGGTCATCCGGGGATCTTCCGGAAATTTGTGTCTTGCGTTGAACTCTGGAATGACCTATTAATGGCTTTGCAGTGTTTATCTCTATACTGATGAATAATGGCCAAATGCAGCCAGGCAGTACAAGAATTTAATTTTAAAAAAATAGTTTGGGTCGCAGACACTTAAGAAGGGTGATCCGATTTCTGTGTATCGTGTTCTATACTTAATATGAGAGCCTGACACCTGCATACACGTACCACCAAGTATTGTGGAAACAAACTTGCCGTTTGATAATTAAAGCAATAATGCAGATTGGCAGGCCATATTCACTACTGTGCTAATTAATTGATGGTTAAAACCACTAAATGGCAAGTTTTTGTGTCGCCTGCTAAGCAGAATACCCACATAGGGATCACTTTTGTTCACTGTAGTCCTGTTGTGAATCCTGTTGTGAAAAAGGGTTAACATTTTGCAATGTAATATCACTCATTACTTTGATGGATTTAAACATAACTTGGATCACCCAGGTGTAACATGGCAACCCCCATTTTTTGATGAGGTCAAGGTCACTGCCAAGGTCCAAAGGTCATGTGAGGTCAAAATTAATAAAATAGGCTGAAAATGTAAATTACCTCATTTGAAAAAGGGAAGTTCATTGGAACCAAACTTGAATCATATGTGCAACGATTGATTCCTCATTTTGTTGATGAGGTACAAGGTCACATCCCAAGATCAAAGGTCATTGGAGGCAAGTTGTAAAATAGGCTGAAAATGTAAATTGACGACCTCAATTGAAAAATTGAAGTTCAATGGGAACCAAACTTGGTTTTACATCAAACCCTCATTTGTTTGTGGTCAAAGGTCACATATAAAGGGTCAACAATCATTTTATAGGCCTATCAAGGCTATCATGCACTAACAGCGAAGGCAAAGGACAGTGACACAAGAGCGGTCCGAGGACCGATGTATTTTTTGTTTATATCTTAGCGTCATCGTTTGTCAGCAGTTTTCCCATAGGTTTAGCACGTAGGCCAATCACAAAAACTTGACAAAATATTTCGTAAATTTGGATAATCACCTTTAATTCACTATTTTTCAACTCAAATCAGGAAAGATGAGGCCCGCTTGACCTCACATTCAATCGCAAGGTCACCACTATTTATAGCTGCGGATGCGTGGTGGTTGTTTGCTCAATGGTTCACTGCTTGCTCGGCCGGTATTGCGAGTGACATAAACCCGAACTCCTGAAGTAAAAGTCAAGCACCGAAAAGCATTTTCAGTGCCATTGCCTTAGATATATGGCCATGAGTCTATGAGAAAAGGTTATTTCCAAAATTTTCAGTTGATTCGAGGCATGAGCACGGGTGTCCACAGTGGACTTACCAATGACCGAATCAAAGCACATACTGGTACACGGCAGATTCTTCATAGTAGTCGCAGTCGGCATTACTGGGTACCCATACCTAATTTTTTGTCACCTGTAAGGATTTGCAAAAGACACAACTATCCACATTCTGTATGTTCTGTCTGTGAGTGCGTGTGGTGTAAAACAAGGGACCACGTCCAGGAGATTTTTGAGGAGACAAATTTCTCTCAATTTGCTTTCCATGCATTTCATCGGTTAAATAATCACCTACCCAGAGCATTTGTAAAGTGTATTGGACAAAAGTAAAAAAAAAAGTTTGAATTTGCTTGCTATCATAATTGTTCCCATAGAAAAGTATGCTTTGATTTTTCTGTCCGTCCACAACAGAAAAATTCTAAAGCATCATCTTAATGATCATAACGTAAGACATTGCTTGTTATTACTTTGGTTAGCATTCCAAAAAATGCATTGAAAAAGAAATTGGGGCGAACTGTACATGCCCTTATGCGTCTTTAATGGGTACGTACCACCCAATCCTCGGCCTCGTAGGCAGCCATAACGGCCATTCGTATTGCCCCGCAACGCGTTGCGAGAAAGTAGCAACGCGTTGCTACATTTCAGCAACGCGTTGCGGGTGTCGGCCAATCAAAAAATCATTAATTTTCTGTGACGTATTCCAAAAATATAGACAGCAACGCTTTCAAAGTATCTAGCAACGCTGTGGAAACTCACAACGCGTTTCAAATCCTTCACAAACGCGTTGCGAGCTTCACAACGCGATGGTGGATCTTTACAAGGCGTTGCGAAGGTCCACAGCCATAAGGGTCCTAACGTATTGCCACAACTCGTTGTGAGAAGTTCAACGCTTTTCCGACATTTCGACAACGCGTTGCGGCTTTTCGGCCAATCAAAACATGAATTTCGTGACGTATTTCAAAAAATAGATCCACGACGCGTTGCGGCAATACGTTATGACCCTTATGGCTTTCACAACGCTTTGCAAGCCATCACACAACGCGTTGCGAGCTTCAACAACAGCGTTGCAAACTTCAAAACGCGTTGTTGAAGGCAATAAGGGTCAGAAGTCATAACGTATGCCGCAACGCGTTGTGAAGTTTGCAACGCGGTGTGAAGGGCGCAACGCTTGTGGAAGATTTATATTTTGGAATACGTCACAGAAATTCATGATTGATTGGCCGACAAAAGAGAGAACAACCGCACAGCGTTGCCGAAATGTTCGCAACGTTTGCTGAAATGTCGCAACGCCATGCCGAAATGTCGCAACGCGTTGTGACTTCTCACACCGTGTGCCGGCAATACGTTATGTCACTTATGGCTTGTTAACCTAGCAACGCGTTGCGAAGCGTGCAACGCCTTGTGGAGCTCGCAACGCGTTGCAAAAGTATCTAGCAACTCGGTGTGGGGCTATTTTTGAAAATCGTCACAGAATTCATGATTTGATGGCCGAAACCGCAACGCGTTGCTGAAATGTCGCAACGCGTTGCCGCGAAAGTCGAAACGCGTGCATTTCTCGCAACCGTTGCAGCAATACGTTATGGGCCTTTATGGATTGCCATAGGCCTCGGCCTACACCCCATTTCCAAGATTTTGGTACTGTGTTTAAAAGCTTGTATTTTTTGATCATACTGTAATCTATTTTGAATCTTCCCATTCTGATGCTACAGGTAATATATTGGTGTTACGGTAACCAGAAATATTTGTAGGTCCTTGTGCGGCCAATTGTAATACCACAAGTTATATATCAGGCCACACAATGGTGGCCCTATTAACATGCAAAATTTGTTATTTTGGGAATGTCTTGTTTGGCCACCAGTGTTGACTCATTTACCACTAACACATTGAGGACTAAAGCTGATTAAAACCAGCAAAAAACCAGCAATCAAGTTCCCCTGACTTCCTCAAGTTGCAAATTTTGCTGGTTCGCACCACAGATATTTAAGTTTCTAACACGTGCAATTGCTGGTGGGAAGTGATCCCTGCAGAACACCCATTGCTGTCGATTGCCCACTGGGCTGTTTTCCATTTCAGGAGATGGTGTAGACAAGTTAGAAACTGCCTGCCAATTGCTGGTGACATGTCTAGATTTTTTCAGGTTATCATTCTGCCAGGTTGGCTTCCCCCAGGCCAATGTTTTCCCAAAGTTAATTTGGTTTTCCTGAACGTCGCGTGTACACTGTAATTCAATTTGACCATAGTAAAGTACAAAAAAAATTAACTGCTGTAAATCCCCCTGTTCAAATAAAGAAAGTAGTCTTGGGGTGCCAATAAAATGCACTCCCAGTTAGAACTCTAGTTAGGGTACACTATATTGTTTGCAGTTCTGATAACCTGATCCTGACCCATACTAACCACATTTGTTTCTGACACACTTAGAATTTGGAAACCCTTCACAGCTAGATTAAAAGCCAGGTTATCTTTTAGTTTCTGAATCTTAAGTGTGTCAGAAAATAGTGTGTCAGATGGGTCAGGTTACTGGAAACTCCCGTATTGTACTCCACTTTAGGACCACTATAAGGACACAGACACTTGAAATTATGCTTCAGTACTTTAAGTGCTGTCATTATGGTGGTCACTTCTAATGCTGGAGAACAATACATGCCTCAACCAGATCCTTATTAAACTTGTGGAGTGTTTTTATATTTGAGTAGACTACTACTCATTGAACATGGGGATGCAGTTGGTTTGATTTTATCTTCTCAGGTCACTTTGAGTTTACAGTGTATGTTGGGACCTCTCAAATTTGGCAGAGGTGCCAAGGCATTTTGTGAAACCCAGAAGTCATGCTAGTAAAAAAATGTGAGTTTCTGTAACCTGACCCATATGGCGCCTTTTTTTTTTCGAATTCATACTGTGTCAGACATGAGAAAAACTACTGACTGCGAGTTGCTGGTTGGAAAACGTGTTCCTAGCTCAGCAGACTGTGTGCCTATTGATGGGGGGGGGGGACTTCAAAGCTATCTATTTGCCGATTTTTTGCTGGAGGGTAAACAACCATCGGCAGTCCTAAAGTATGATTTCATGGGTTCAGTGGCATAACCATCTTTTTTTTCAAGGGGAGGCGGGGCAACATTTAGGGGGCAAGGGCATATGTGTTGTATAGTCTAAGCTAT
>JAMKCH010034184.1:0-15163 GCA_023653785.1 Ophioderma brevispina
ATATATATATATATATCGTGGATCTCTTTTATAGTCAGGTGTAGATAATAACAGTCAGAGGATGGTGCTATATGTAACAAACCAAAATATGGATTTCTTATAACAATGCTAATACGTAGTCTGCTTCTTGTTTTACTGAATATTTTCCCTCTCTTTTACAGATATGTTGGCAGTAACTCAACCAGTTATTATTATATCTGTTTGGACAGTAACACGGGAACAGAAATTTGCCTTTTCTTCAGACTGGCTGTCTCTTTCCTCTCAAAACAAGAGATTATTATTTGAATCAAATAAGCTCGTCCAATGTTGACACACATAAGGTTTAATTCATTTTTGATACAGATGTAATTAAAACTTATACCGGCGTAGGTGACCTTTGAGGATACGAAGTAACTGCCAAATTATTTAAAAATTCACGTTTATATATATCTGTAACATATTCGGCAGAGGAATGGTAAATTGCATATTTTCTTTGTAAACCTGGGCGGAAACAAGATACTTATGTGTTGTGTTTACATCTCAAGATATCACTTCAATATGTCGAGATAATAGCCCGTTATTATGCTGGTTTAGGATAATGTTACCAGAAATAACACCCCTTGACAAGAATTGATATGTTGAGTAGTTAGTCAACAACCAAGTATTACATCTTAACAAGTATCCAGAAACTTAAACGTCGTATAGTGTAATTGTTTTGTATTGTTCTGATATGAAATCTGTAGGAACACAGAAATTAAACTATCAGTTTACCTCTCTTTGATGTATTTATATACGAGAGATCTACTTCACTTACAATATCGAATCAGAAAATCAGGAGATTTTTGGTATCACTAAACAGCTTGCGTTTTGTCACTCTGTCTGTTAAATAGTTTGGCTGAACTATTTCCCGTTGCGATGCTTCAAGCATATTTTTGTTTACGGTTAACGGCAATATATGTGTTTTAATTTATTAAAGTTCACGTGAAAGTGGTATGTAGGATTTTGTTTAAATTTTGGAATTGAGGTAAGTTAACGATGGCCTATCTTATGAAACAGAACATTTTGTTGTAATAAGACGTAACACTTTCACATTCCGTTGCTGCTTGATGAATGGTATTAACCTCAGTAAGAAAACACATGATTATTGTACTGCAGTGTGGGTAACAAGGGGCGTCTTTTACCAAAGGCAGGTAGTCAGATCTGCCTAAAAGCTGTTCTTTTTTAGCACACTAACACAATATGTTTTGGCGAGTGAAGTTGATAGTTCGTGGAATATGTCCGAGTTATCATTCAGCTGATTATTATGTTTTGGCTAACAATTTGTAGTTGAATTTACTGAGGTATTACCTTATTTATCGGACCACACTTTTGAAACCACTGCACAACCCTACCCGGCGCGCTGGGAAGTGTACATACTTCGTCATGTGAGTGCAATAAAGTCGTATCTACATTTTCATGATTTTACAGGAGAAGCATTTTTGTGTTTCATTATTTTGTGACTTTTCAAATGAAAATAAATCTTACACACGATAAAAATGTATTTTTTAAATATCTTATAACTATTTTATTTTCCAATTAAGTCGACTAATTAAGAAGCAATTAGAAAATCAAAGTGGGGTAACTACACACATGATTTCCCGTGTCGTGCAACAAAGTCGTATCTTTGTTGCCCACAACAGAAATTCAATTTTGAGTGCAACAAGGTCGTATCTACACCTAATTAGGCCTAATTAGCCTAATAACTCTGCAAAATGAGCAATACTTGAAATCTATTTAAATTATGCGTACTCATTTACTTTTGTAACTTATACTGATGCGAATATTCTGCAAACGGTCCGTAACTACTTTTGATATGTTTTTAAGGCTTTTTTTGTGCCGAACTCAGCACCAAATAGAATAATTTGGTAAAAATTAAAATTGCTCTTTCACCAAATATTTTGGGAGATCTTTTACTTATACAAATTTTGAACAAGACGAATCCTTAAAAAGGACAATCCTTCTGCATTTTAGTGCACATTTGTGAAATGAAACAACAATTGAGTTTGTACACTATTTTTAATAATAGTATGCAAGCATCAATCATTAAATCTATCAACCTTTATTTGTGTGAAACAAAAGACATTCGTTTTCATGTTACTTTTTCTGATACATCTTGTATTATTTGAAGTAGAAATCACATGCATGTAACACCAAGCTTCAGTTTTCCATACTTCCCTTTTAAAGGGAACTTCTTAGTCTAGGTTCAAAGGCCAACTCACTATTGTTTAGTAATACCTGTCTACATTGCTGTACAAAAGTTGTGCCTGTTTCCCACACTGAAATATTAGTCTGCTTAATGAAATGTTCCATGCGATCAGTGTTAAAATATACATACAAACAATTTCTTCTGTACACATGTATAGGAAGTATTATTTGGTATAAATATGGCTATAGAGTTTCACAGTTTAATTGCAGCAAAATTTTGCAATCTGACCCAACCCATCAGAAAAACTGTTACATAGTACCTTTAGGTTAGGACTAGTCTCATATAGTGCCAATGTTTGACGATACTTTTTTATCACGAAATAAACGCTCCTCGCTACTCTGAATTTAATTCACGTATATATGGTGTTTACAGCGCGCTAAGAGATCGAACAATGAATTGCTCAGTCGATAATCTTCAGGGCCGCCTATTGTGTTTCTGTGTAGGGGCGCTCGTCTCGGGTAAATAAAACTATCTGCAGGTTTCTCTCGTGGTAGTTTTGACTGTGCACTTCTTCTCAGCAGCATCTCTTGGTGTAGAGGCACCCAAAATCATGTAGGATTTAGGCGAGTAACTTTCTCGCATTACCAATTTGTCAAGGAATTTGTTATCTCCTACTCACATGTGTTAGGTTTACTTGTGTATGTCTTGCAACAGAAAACAAATTGCAAGATGTTGATTGAAGGTGGACACTATAGTAATAAATATATAAAAGTACATGTGTTTTGATATGGTTTATTATGATGTGATGTATGCGCCACATGACGGGCCGTTCTAACGCCCAAGAAATGGTTGCCACTGTGTTTTTTTGTATTGAAATTATTTAGAACCCTCACCAGACTACATCGATGTGGATATGTTAACCAATCCGTTAGCCAAGCTTTGATCTCTCATCGCGTTCTTCCCGGTACTCCGCCGCAAATATTTTATCCAGCGAGTCCCCACCCGATTTTCGGTATAACAATATGGTGGAGAAAGCGTTTCGTATTGGTATTGTTATAATCAATGTTATGAGATCATATCAATTGGGTAAAACATCATTGATGGCATTTTGTGCATTTTGATCGTCAGCAGCAAAACAACGGGAAGATGAGCACAGAAGGCTACCATTACCACTTTTATTTTTATTTTATGTTTGGTAAGTTATTATGATGGTTGGTCTTTTGTGATTTATTTTGGTGGCGTCAAATTGAGTATACATGTACTTTATAGACACGTAGAGGTAATTAATTATTAATTGATAGTATAGGCCCGTTTGTCATTGAGGAATGTTGTTACCCAAAAAGGGGCGTTATGTTAACTTACAAATGATACCGCCCGCCAACAATCTAGGCGAATTACGTAATTGTATATTCTGTCTATTGTATGCATGATGATTTTATGTAGCGATGTGAGATGTATTTGTTGTGAGTTAACCAGGTATACAATATCGTGCTTGACATTTAGCATGGATTTTTATGTCGGTATTTTTAAATTGTGCGATTAAGATTGTTTAAAGATGGATTTCGCATTCAAACTAGCAGGCAAATGTACATGTTTGTATGAATGCAATCTAGTGTAATTACGTTTCAATTGTTATAATGTTATTTCGTGATGAAATCGGAAGCTGATGCGGTGTAGTGTTCTGAGGACGAAATTTGAATTGATATGGGCTAACTACGATTTGTCCTAAACCGTTACACTTAAATATCAGGTAATATCGAAGATTTGATTAGTGCTTTCATTGTTAAATTTAAAAATCACGCTCACTTCGAGACTATACGTCAGATAAATCAGCGCTTGCGCTAATATCAAAAATTGAGGGTCTGTAGATCTTTTTGGAATAAATAGCAGAGGGCGAGTGAAAGAAACCGGGTTTTGCAAAAGATACATGACCTTCTTAAAGCACCAATTTTGAAAAAGGCGAATCATTGGCGCTGAGTGTAGAATCTAATTGTTTATCGCAGCAGCAAAACATCTTAACGAATAGCTTGGACAAGTAGGCTTCCGCATATCATGCGCTGGTGTAGACAAATTAAGAAACCAGACGCTGAACAAATATCAATTTTTGTCCGCGACTCTGTACCATCGTTCGGGTTTGTATTTCAAAACAACCAAACTTGGCGGGAAGTCTTAAGACGCCGCGCTAAGATTGGGTCTCGCTCGTGCAAAATTACCGCAGTTGAAAAGTGAACCGTCATGTACTGATAAACATGAAGAAAACATGAATCTGTTAGTTAATTCATTCAACGCTAGATTCAATAACAGTGTGGTCTTAACTTAACGTCTAGACTGCACAAACTAGAGTTTGACAAATCACGGTCAAGAGTAATTGTTCCTTCCTCTGTTAGTCATGGAAACGACTCGGCACATCAATCAAATTATAGTCCAAGAAGGGCTTCTGGTATTTTAGGTGTTGTCCAGGTCATGGGTGGAGGAAATGTTAGCCAAAAACTAGGGTTGCTGGGAAACCTTTAAACTAATGTACCATCTGCGTAACGAGAGAAAGAAAACACGTGCTTCTTCAAAAAACACGCGGGGGGCTCAAAGTTTGTTTAGTAAAGAAAACATGACATGACCATGTAGGTTTTTTTACTTTGTAGATTGTACAGAACTGCAGAACACAAAAGTTACCATCTATACAAGAGTGATGATTCAAAGTTCTGAAATTAGGTATTGAAAATAAGTATAGATGAAAATACCATTTCCCTTTCCGTAAATGGCACTTCGGGTAGAGGGGTAGTATTTAATAGATACAGGTGCATCACCCCCCCCAGTAACCCATTGATCAGGATTGGTTATATACCAATTCCCTGAAGTTCAACATATGATACAAAAACCTCGTGTTGCATTGACTCGTGCAGCTAATGGAAGCAATTTGGAAAAACGGATTCATTGTTTTACTTATATCCGTAAATGCAGTGCTTTTTACGTGCCTCGAATATAGCTCGAAACTCAACTCTGAAATGATTTTGGGAGCAGTTTTTGAAGGAAACATGTGCAATTTGATTTGTGGCAATAACAAATTGAAGCTAAAGAAATGCAGTCATATTAGAGTTCTGGAAAAACAGGAAATACACCTCAGACAATCGGTGCTTCGAGCAAAAATATCCAAACACAAATTCACCGGCACAACCATTGGATTTGTCAAGGGGGAAGCGTGTCCATGCTTTAGGAATTTGGTCCGCCACATACCGTTTCCAGTGTATTCTTGATCAATGTGCTCATAGTCGAATGAAACATCAGACGTCCAATCATTTGTACCCTCGTGACAAATTAGGCACATAACCTCATAAATCTGAGAAGGTTGTGTGTGTCATTCCGATTGAATGAGGAAATTGTTATGAGAGTACATTCATCTCAGTGGATAGTAAGAGTCTGCACTTAAAGCAGTTCTTTCTAAAGTTGTCTTAAACACTGATCATTTAACATCTTCAGAAACTTCAGAAATTACTGATCTACATTTAGGGAAGTTATATTGATGTATTTTTAAAAGTAGAAGATGTCCTCATGAAATTATCTCGGGTGTGAAACATGAATTAATATTTTTTTCCCCACAGATGTACATCCTCCTATTAGATAAAGAACCCTATAGATATGCTCCACATATGCAAGTTGAACTCAGAAAACACAGTTAAATGAAATGTTAGATCAAGGAAATAATTCGGGAATGGGACTAGTCCTAGAGTTTCCCGGTATGTATGGTACCAAAGGCTGCGTTCTCCTGTATGTACAGGTTTGACAATAAAATTCAAGAAATGAACGACATTTGTCAAGGACATTTCCTTTGCCAAATATTAACGATGCTTTAGATAGCTTAGGTGTTGCTAAACCAGGTATTTTTCTACATTAGCCTTGTTATGGATATTGGCAAATAGGCTTAGAAGAAAGAGCAAAGCCTCTCATGCATTCGTGACTAAGATGGTCGGATTTGAATTTGAAAGAATGCCTGTGGATTGCATAATGCCCCGGCAAGTTTCAAAGAGCCATGGAGGAGGTATTGCGAAGAGGTCTTATTACTGGCAAATTGCTTATGTAATTAGCGATGTCATAATTTTAGTAGTCATTTGGCAGAACACTTGAGTCACGTGACCAGAAGGTTTTTAATCGTTTGCGTCAAGCAGGTTGATCAAATTGCAACCTAGAAAGACTTTTGGTCAAAAAGAGAAGTTGAAAGTACTTGGTCATTAGTCAGTGTAAAAAGGGAATTGCGACAGATCCTGACAAAGTTAAAATTGTAAGGAATATCCAAAACTCTGCAAGGTTTCTGAAAGTTGGTCATTTTGAGGGTTTGTGGGATACTATAGGAAGTACATTAAAGACTTTGCCAAAATTGCGGAACCCTTACCAATTTGACCGGAAAGACGTGCCCTTTGTTTGGGATGGAAAATGTCAACAAGCGTTCAAAACGCTTAAGCAAAAGGTAATAGAACCACTTATTTAGCTTATCGAGCTTTCAATGGCACAGAATTTATCCTCCAACGGATGCTTGAGGGACGGGTCTTTGGGCAACAGAAGCAAGATTAAGAAAAGAAAGAACGAGTGAAGAGATGTGGGTCAGACATGGCAGATGCCGAAAGAATTTTACACCACCACGGAATTAGAGGCATTGGCAGTAGTTGAAGGAGTTAAGAAATTACGCCCCCATATTTGCAACACCGTTCGTCAAGTCACTGTGGAAAACAGATCATGTGCTTTGAAATGGATTTTGGTAACAAAATCATCAGGTCGCTTAGCGCGAGGGTTCTGAAGTACAGGGATATACCGTTTGATTGTAAGTGCCCATCCAGGGTTGTCAAAACACTAACGCCGAGCCTTAGTAGAATAGATTATGCCCAATTGGGAACTTGTGCAGATTGTAATCATTGTCATCTGAAAATACTGAAAACCGCTGTGATTACTGACAGAAGTTAAGAAGGGTTAGACTGGGGTAGAATTCAGAATTAGATCGAGATGGCCTACGACGTATCAAAATTCCTGCAGTATGTTAACTCTCGTCCTGTAGTAGACGTGGTTAAGAATCTTCAGATATCAAACAAGGGGAAACGTAATCAAGATGACAAGGAAGCAATCAGATAACATACCGGAGTTTCCCAATGAGCTCAATTTAGACTAATTTAAACAAGTTTTGTTAACTGATGATTTTTCAGAGGTCTTGTTGAAATACCTTGTAGATGATGAATTACCAGATGATGTTCAGAGATAGAAATTTAGTATTGCATCTGAATACGTGTTGAGGCATTTCAAATTCCGACGAAACGCCAAGAGTTTTTGACGAGTCACCATTTCATGGTATGGGACTGATTTGTCTTACGAAAACAAGAACTCGAACTTTCCGCTTAACTGCTTCAAGTGTTCTAAAATATAAAGAAGGGACGCCAAGACTAGTTTAGAAAGTAGGAAAAAACTGGTATTTCCCCTGTCTGTGACTATGTAATACCAAAACATGGAGGACGCACAGGGCTGCTTTACGATGTTGTAACAATTGAATAGATAAAGAGTTGATAAGCACATGATATATAAGGTTACCATTTTCACTTATTAAGAGAACATGTCGGTTAAGAGTCAATTCGCTTTAGAGTAGGTGTATGCAAGACCGGTTTCGTGTGCTGATAGGGTAAAAATTGCCCGAACTCATCAGTGCAGCCTTTAATGGCAGACAGATAGAGCAAGAAAATAGCAAGGATTAGCTGGGATATAGAATATGCGTGTTCATTTTTCGCATTCATATCTTGGTTGGTGTGGGTGAGGCAAGAGAATTAACATAGATTGGTTGCATTGGTGTTAAATTACGCGTGCCTTGTGTAGGCCTATACGTATTCTCATCCGCTATGTGACCCAATATTTATTTATTTGGTATGGGAATTGGTAGATTGAGCAGCATAATTATATCTTTATTAATCTATGTAATTTGACATAGTTCAAATTCCAATTTATTGATGTGGTACAGATAAACAACCAGGTTACTCGTTCTTAAGTCGTTACGTGGATTTGATTATGCTCCAGATCATTTCATGACATTTGGGTCATTGATTGTCTCGTGGTATGTGTGCAATTGTTGTCAAGTGGCGTGGGTTGGATCGATGATGGTTGTCCTCCTCCATTGAATTCGGCTCGTTTGCCGGTGGCATTTGATTGTTAGCAAGGTTTCAATAGAAGGAAGTTTGATCGTACGTACGATAGAATCCGCCATGTTTTGAGCCGTGTACGGAGTAGTGGTGTGGTTTGGAAAACAGTTCTGGAGTGTAAGTATGGAATCAAATTTGTTCCAATTCTTGTACAACTGACGTTGATCATGGGTTGGATATGTGGTGTGTATAGGGTCGGAACAAACAATCAGAGTTGTAGGGTTTTTTGCTCGTTGATCATGTGTCAGGGTTGTTCCACATAGAGCAGCGGGTCTGAGGGTTGATATGACTGGTAATTTCCGTAACTTTTAGTACGATTCTAGCCCCTTTCGGACTACCCTTTGTCAGTAAAAAAAGTTACTTTCTCTAAAGAAAATCACGTTGATGAATGTTGCACGCTCTTGCGTATCTAATGGTTTCACCTTTGATGAGAGCAGTAAAGACAGACGGGCAGTGAGCTGATTCTGGGGATAGCCATGGATGAGGGTTCAGCTAGTGTTTTTTCTGATTTAACACTCTATGGTACAGACAGCCCGTTATGGAACCTGTCTCGCCTTGAATATTGTTAGATAGAATAAGTGACTAGTGGTCGGAGACTTCAAAGTGAATTTAATGTAGGGTGTCCAGGTTATACTGATCCATAAGATCGGTCAGTTCAGATTTGGACCATGCTAAACATAAGAATATTTCGTGGTTAATCTGCCGCGTAAAATACAATGTGGTGTCGGTTTAGTATAACTTTTTTTCAAGTACGTACATCACCAGGTCAGATATTTCTGGTGAGCATATGTGCATTGGCTAGCCCCCCAAGTTTGCGCGTTAGAATTCCCGTAAATTCGAAACAGTTTTGCCGTTTCAAATAGTTCAAGCAGTCTACGTACAAGAGGTCTTGGGGGTTATTTATAGGAATTGTATTTAATATGGATTGTTTCTAGCTGGGTTCACATACATTGTCAATACATTCTACTGTGGGAGATTGGTATACCCCACAAACGGGTAAATATCACTGGTATGACCCCAAAATTGTATCGTTGGGAGTCAAGTTTGCCAGTAATTTGATAAGTTCAGGAGATCTTTCAAGTATGTGTCTTGTGATTGCACTATTGGTAGTAGGAAATAATCTAAATACTCCGATATAGGTTCTAGTTGCATATTACATACAACCACCCGTAATGATTGGGCGATACCTGCAAATGCAGTGTCGTCGGGCTTGGGTTTTGTGGCGCCTTAACCAGTATATATAGGTTTGAGCTCCCCACCACGACAACATAAGCATGTGCTGTTCAGCTCATGTGCACTTCCAACACCAATATACCAAACATTTATCTGTAACCTAGTTTAACCGGACATCTTATATCGACTATTATCCATGTCCAATGAACTACCTTCTGAATAAACTAGCTGACAGTCGCCCTTGCGAGTTGATTTCATTACCCAGCATACTAATTGCTCAATGATGTTTTTATTATATTGCCTAACCTAATAACTTAGACCGAATTCTATGACCAGATCCGCACTATTATAATAGGTCTATATCGTATCATGCATGATCTCACCACGATCAGTACCATCAGACCTGTCCTATACATAGGCCTTGGATCGATGAACAGTCATTTATTTAACATACATTTATTCCTTTTTTTCTCCTTTACTCTTTTGGCCCGTTAAAGGCTGCAACTGATGAGTTCGGCATTAATATCATAATCCGCACGAACGAAACCGCGGTCTTGCTATACATCTAGCTTCATAGCCATAGCTATTGAACTCTTACCGACAAGTTTTCCGTAATAATGCGAAATGGTAATTTAATATCATGGCTTATCCAACCCATCCATATCGTATCCTGTAACAAAGTGTCCAAGTGCGTATGCGTCTTAGGTTGGAGTGACATAGTACCAGATCAATAAAATGTAAACTGTTTTCTTCCTGTGTTTCTAAACTATGTCTTGTGCGGTCCCGTTCTTGTATCTTAATGTTTTTTTTTCCCCTTCCCACCTTGTGTGAGTCGGGGCGACTGCTACGCAGAGGACCTGGAAACGTTCCGTGGAGTTTCATCATACCGATATATGGACATTTGTTTATCATACCATCATCTTTATAAGCCTTACTAGCTCAAACATCCTAAATACCACAATTCACGATTTAGTGCTATTTTTCCTCTCATCTAAAGAGTCTCGAGCCATCCCCCCGCCTATCACCAACTAATATTTTCACCATATTGTATTATATCAACTCCTTAATACCAATTATAACCAAACCAGATATAGGCCTATATCTCAAAGTTATGTCAATGCCATTTCAATATTTGGCGAGGTTGAGACTATACTCCATATCGTAAATCAATCATCATGGCTGGATACCAAAACATATGAAGTTCATATTGTTACATTCTGTACGGGCCAATATCAAGCCAAATAATACCCCCAGAGATTACTACATACAAGCATTCGTTTCATATTCATCACCACGCACGACGCCGGCAACCACATCTCAATTTTATCATTTATTATCAGTTCACTTACAACCTACGGACTTAGGCCAAATATCGGGTCTGAGTTTTTTACATGTTCTCCGTGCCGTATACCGACACGTACGGATCGCATTTTCAATAACATGTATCATCAGTGACCTAACAAAACAACACAACCCACGTCCGTACCCCACCACTTCAACGTGAATCATCAGTGTTCCTATATCCATTCATCACTTTGAATTGAAAGCCCAAATTGGACCAATGAATGAATAGCTTTGACTTCGTTGTATCCATTCCGTGTCAGCTTAGTAAATAACCGTATACGATTAGTATTTCTGTGCTCACCACCACGAACAACATCAGAATGTGCTGTTTGCCTGTTAAAAGCGGCATGCAATTCCACACCAATATAACCAAACATTTATCTGTAAGCCCTAGTTTAAACAGGGACATCTAAATATCACTTATCCAATGTCCAAAGTGATCACCTTCTGAATAAATCTAGCTGACATTCGCTTTCGAGTTGAATGTCATTAAATACACACCACTATAATTGCTCAAAATGATTTTTTATTATTTGACGAACCTAATAATTTATAATACCGAACATATCTATATTATATTATAGGGTCTATAATCGATATCATGCATGTGATCCTCACCCGAAATCAATAACCGGCACGACCGTCTATAACATAATGGCCTTGGGATAGAATGAACAGTCTTTATTTAACAAACACATTTATTCCTTTGTTCCTTTACCTCTTTTGCCGTTTAAAGCTGCAACTGATGAGTGTCGGCATTACTATCAGCATCCTCACGAACGAAACCGGTATTGCTATACTCTAGCTTCATAGCCTTTGAACCTCCCGCCAATTTCTCTTAAATATGCGAAAATGGAATTTTACATATCATGGGCATGCAACTCCATCCATATAGTATCCTGATAACAAAGTGTCAGTGTCGTATGCGTCTTTCATGTTGTAGTACTAGTCACCAGAATCAAAGAAAATGTATGTTTCTGTGTTTCTAAACTATGATGTCTTCTTTGGGCGGTCCCTTCTTTATATTATTTTCGTTTCTTAACCGAAAAAGGCTACAAAAAAAAAAAAATATAAATAGGGACCCCCAAGACATAGTTTTAGAAGTCGGAAAAACTTGTATGTCCCCTGTCCCTGTTGAGCTATGTACTACACATGTATACGCCATATGCGCTTGACATTTTGTTACAATATGATATAGATAAAACGAGTAGATAAGCCCATGATCTATAAATGTAGCATTGTCCCTTATTTTTTAGAGAAGCATTTCGGTAAGATTCAATAGGCTTTTAGAGCTAGGTTATAGCAAGACCGTTTCGTTCGTGCTGATAGGGTAAAATTGCCGAACTCATCAGTTGCAGCCTTTTAATGGCAACGATAGAGAGAAATAAATGATTAGGCTGTGATATAGAATATGCGTGTTCATTTTTCCCTCATATCTTTGGTTGGGGTGGTTAGAGGCAAGATTATTACATATATTGGTTGGCATTGGTGTTAATTACTTTGCCTTGTTTAAGGCCTATACGTATTCTCCTCCGCCGTGACATAATAATTTATTTATTTGGTCAATGGGAATTGGTATGATTGAGCAGCATAATTATATCTTTAATTTATTCTATATTTGACATAGTTCAAATTCAATTTTAGTTTGATGTTGTACAGATAACAACCAGGTTACTCGTCTGAAGTTCGTTCAGTATTGATTAGCTCCAGATCATTTTCATTGAAGTTTGGGTCATTGATGTCTCGGTAATTGGTGGCAATGTTGTCAATGGGTGGTGGCATCGATGATGGTGTCTCCTCCATTGAATTCGGGCGCGTTTGCCGGTGTGCATTTGAATGTAGCACGTTTTTCAATAGAAGAAAGTCTTTTGATCGTACGATAGAATTCCGCCATGTTTTGAGCACGTTTTTTACTCTAGTAGTGTGGTTTTGGAAACAGTTTGGCGTTCAAAATTAGTTCACAAGCATTCTCGTACAAGAGTCTTGGTGGTTTAGGATTTGTAGCTAATATTGGATTGTTTTCTAGCGGTCACAATACTATGTCCAATACATTCGTCCTGTGGGAATATTGGTATACACACTTGGTACCATCACTGGTGACCAAAATGATATCGTTGGGGAGTTGCAAGTTTGCCATTAATTTGATAAGTTCAGGAGAGTCTTTCAAGTAGTGTCATGTATTGCACTATTGGTATTAGAAATAATCTAAATACTCCGATATAGGTTCTAGTTGCACTATTACACCCGCTAATAATTGGGCGACCGGCAAATGCGTGTCGTCGGTCTTTGGTTTTGTGCGTCCTAACCAGTAGATATAGGTTTGGAGTTTGATGTCGTTGTAGAATGAGAGAGATATTCCCGAGTATGTTTATCGATTATCTTTTCTACAAAGAGATCATCAACTAGTTCTCCAACCACTTTTGCTGTATCATGGGTCCCAGTCATGGGTCCAATTTCTGATAAATGAAATTCCGATGTTGGCGTGGCCTCGGCTACATATTGGTTCCTAGAGACCACCGCACATTCTTTTGCCTTTATCAAGTGGTTTGATGACTAAGTTATGTTTTCTCTTTAGATTTGTGAGTGCTAGTGTTTTTTTTCAGCTTTAGACATATTAGAAGCGGCTTGTTGTCTTGATTTTTGATAGTCATATGTTGGTTCATCAAGATATTTCTTCAGTATGGTGGGTTTGATGTAGGAGGGTCCCATGTAGAGGGTAATTTGAATAGGCGGTCCGTGTATTCTGTTTATTTCCTCATTAATGTATTTCATTCCATTTTACGCGCACGTTGGTGAAAATCTTGCAATAATTGAGAACGGGGAGGTTTCTTTGGTGTAGAAATGAATTTGAACCCTTTACTAAGAGCAATTATTTCGATATCGGATAATTGGTAATCGGTATAGAGTAGGTGCGCAGGGAAAGGGGAGGTCTAGAAGTTGTAAATGAAACGCTTGCACTGTTCTGCTAGCCTTTGATTTCGCTTTTGATGTGTTCATGTGGGTATTCTTAACATTTAATTTTTTTAGATACTCTACTTTTGCGATTAAATTTCGTTGTTCGGATATCTGATTTTGTATTTTTTCGTTTAGGGTGCTTTATTGTGGTGAGGATGGCATGACTTTTTTTGTTTTTTTCGTGTTAGGGGTATGTTAAACACTTCACTATTTGAGGGATATGGTATGATATGCAACACAAGTCAATTGCTCTTTTTGGAAGTTTTGGTTTGGTGGCCCTGAAAAGAGGAGCCCTGGGGGGGTGGTGATGGCAAAAAACCGTGTGGGGTTTGATTCCCCCAGAAAAGCCGTTTGGTGTGATTTAAAAGCACACACTAGAATCGCGGTTTCCGCTTGGCCTCTGATGGGCCGTCTGTTTGTCGTTTGCTGCCGAACCCTAGATAGCACCTTGGAGTTTAACTCGGAATAGTTGTAGGCTTTTTCTCTGTCAGCTTCGGTCTTCGATCTGCAATCAAAGCCCTTCGGCTTCCTCACAATGTCGTGTGATTTCTGTTAAGTGTGGCGCAACTAAGGACCTGTATTCGTTGGTGAAGAGGCAGGCGTAGCTCCTAGAGTAATTCCCTTGGCCTTAGAACGATAATTGGTGAGAACCTCCACTGAAGAAACTGAGTCCAGCGGGAGATTCGGTGCTTGCACGGATGAAACATGTAAACTCAGACCCGATAATTTGGCCTAAGTCCTTAGGGTTGTAAGTGAACTTTGATATAACTGATAATTGAATGGGGCCGCTGGTGAGAATATTGAACGAAAGCTTGTATTTAGTACTCTCTGTGGGGTATTGGCTTGATATTGGCCGTACAGAAAGGTAAAAATATGGACTCAATATGTTTTGGTCGCCATGATGATGGATACGATAGTATATTAGTCCAACCTCGCAAATATTGAATTGCATGACATCAACTTTTATATATAGGCCGAAAAATACTGGGTATTGGTAATTAGGTACAGGAGTTATATCATACAATATGGTGATAATATTAGTTCTGATAGGCGGATATGGTCCGAGACTCTTTCGATGAAGAGGACAATAGCCACTCATACGTTTTACTTGTGGTATTTATGCTGTTGAGCTTGTAGGCTTATCAAGATGATGGAATGTACAAAAGGTCATAAATTCGTATGAAACTCCACGGAACCGTTTCCAGTCCTACTGCGTATCGTCGCCCCCGACTCACACAAGGTGGGAAGGGGAAAAAACATTAAGTATAAAGAAGGGAACCGCCCAAGAAATATTTTAGAAACCCACAGAAAACTGGACTTTTCTTGATCTGGTGACTCTGTACTTCAAAACATGAAGAGCGCC
>JAMKCH010034185.1:0-33174 GCA_023653785.1 Ophioderma brevispina
CGAGAGGCGACCCAAAGCGAGAGCTCACTAACTGATCGGGGACGCCCGAGCAGAAAGCCAAACCAGTTGGTGACTGTCAGCGACGGCAGGTGACAAAAGCGTTAGAGGACAGAATGAAACCTAACTGCGGAACTTCTGGACCAAACGGACAAAACGGTATCGCGGAGGCAAACAAGAAGCCGCCTAGCCGAACACCGGCTACGGGCAAAGATGCCACCAAGACGACGCCCGTGGACGGCACAGCGGCTTCGACACAAGATATCCCGAGGAGAAGGAGTGAAGAGAGCAACCGGAGAGGTGCTACCCGGAACGGGCAAGATACCGAAAAAAGGATCACCAACGCATCGAGAAAAGGGGAGTAACCAACTCGGCAACCAAACTTCGAGACGTGAACATGGACGAATGACTCACAACGGGGGATACGCCCCAGAGACATTCGCACACGGGAGCGAGAAGCTTCCCAACCGACCGAGTCGGAAGGCCACCATGGCAAGAGCTCCCAGGTCGTAAAGACAGGAAGCCAGAGCAAAACGAGTGCCCCCAGGACCCCGAGGTTACTAAGGGGGAAGCACAAAATCCAGTCGCACACGGCGGGAGGACAAGCCAAGCCGACGCGAATGCAAGGAAAACTGTGAGAAAGCCGCCAGTGAAGGCGATTTCGGAGAACCCACCAAACAAGGGAATACCCCGTCGCGGGGAATCCCTCTCGGCAGCACAGTGAGACGAAGGCGCGGCAAAGAAAAACCAGCAAGTGAAGAGATCGAACACGGGAGCCTGAAAAACCGCTGGAAGGACGGGGGAACCCCAAAAGACAGATCCCGACGAATCGGAGAACACCCGGGCCTGAAAGCCCGAGAAGGCGCGGCCCGGACGAGCCCCACGCTAGGCCCGGACGAGGCCACGCCTAGGCCGGAACAAGGCCCGACGCAAGCCCGTATGACGAGCCCCAAAGAGGGGCATCGACAAGAGGAACCAAAACCGGGTGCAGGTCACCCAGAGGGAGACAGCGGACAGGGTAGTCAGCTGGGAGCCAAAGGAATGTGCGTGAACTGTCAAAGCCCAGACGGGAGGAAGGGATCACACGGTCAAGTCTAGGCGAAGTCGAAAGACCTCACGGGCTAGGGTAAGGCCTGGGAGACACAGGTAAGGTAGGCAACAGAGCCAAACACACCGAGCAGGACAAAACAGAGCCCAGGAGGGGGCGAGGCATACCCTGGTGGGAGCCAAGGCCAATGAGGGAAACCCGAGCATCAGCGCCAAGACTGAGTGACCAAAGCCCGAGACCGGAAAGAAGCAGGCTAGGCCCTGAGGGAACCACCGGCATGTAGGCCGAGTCTCGGCCCGCACAAAAGTGGGAACGGGAGGGCAAGGGAGAGAACAGCCAAGGCGGAACGATCAGGCTCCCCATACGGGGTGTAGGGCCAGGGAGAAAGGGCACCAGAGCCCCTCCCCGGCATTGGCCGGCCCAGCGAAGCCCGGGAGGGGCCCGCCAGAACCAGCATAGGCCTAGCCTCGTAACAAACCCGAAGGGGGCCAAGGGAAACCACACACAGAGCGGACATCAGCTAGGCCGGCCAGACAAGGGCCCAGCCAAGCTGCGGGGAAAAACAGGGGCCAGCCTTACCCCGAATGGAAGATGAAGGGTCTAAGTCGAGAAGAAAAGTAGGCGATGAAAGCCCCAAGGCCAAGGCGAAGTCAAAAGACCGCCCAGGCTATAGGCACGACCTCAAGGAAGTTTTTTTTTCAGGGGTTCAAACAAAAGACACAGATTCAAGGAAAGCTTGAAAACCTGGTCTAAAACCCCAAGGGGGAACAGAGACAAACGCCAGACGGCAAAACTGTCACTAGCCCGATCGGAAGCGGCGGCTAGGGCCCCGCTGATCCCAAGGAGGGGGGCAGCGAAAAGCTGCATTCATTAGCCCGAGCCCAAGCTCCCCAAGGGAGACAACGGACCAGGCTAGGTAGCATTAAGCCTAACAGCCAGAGCCTAGGAGCCAGGACAGCCAAGGCCTAAGGCAGAGACCAGAGGCCTCAAGTCCCAGATGGTGCACACTGAAAGGACCCTGGGCTAGCACCACGAAGGAGCTAGGCTACAGGGGCAGCAACAGTAGCCGCCAACGGACCGGCAGCGACGGAAGCGCCGAGCGGAGCCGGGAGCAGAGGGCCCAGGCCGAGGGGGCTAGGCCCACCCAACAGGCAGGGCAGGAGCATCCTCGGGATGGGGGACCCTGCAGGCAGAAAGCTAGGAGCAACGTCAGAGAATGGCGCAGTACCCCGGGACTACACAGGCTGATAGGGGCTGCCACGCCAGGGGGCCAGGCGGGACATGCCAGCCAAGGGGTGAAGCCACTCAAGCTAGGCCGCCCCGTAGGGGAGCCCCGCCAAAGCGACTGAGCAGACCCCCAAGAGAACCACCGAGCCCTACAGCATCCCTGAGGGATGCCCGAGAGCAAGGCGGCGCGCATTACCGCAAGGGAGCAGGTCGCGGCGCCGAGAGTTGAAAGTCAACACCAGGAAGGTGGACAAACAACGCCGAGAAACAGCCCCCGTAAGAGGAGGACCAGATGTGTGGTTAGCCGGAAAATCAAAGCCAATGACGGCGGATAAACGGCCACCCGAAATCAACGCCGATGACGGCGGATAAAAGGCCACTGCGCGCGGCCCCTACGGGAGGAGACGGCGCATAGAGGATTGGAAGGTATCCAATCAACCCAAGACAATCACCTCCCGAGAAGGTGAGCGCTATAAAAAGGAAGGAGTACTCCACGTCCGAAGACGGGGAGGGCAGCCCCCCAAAGTCCCGGAGCACGCGCTATACAACCCGCAAGACTTATAGCGACATAGACTAAGCACGGGCACGCAGAGCGCCCTGAGAGGGCATGATGCAGCCTGCACTGAGCCCCCCGTGGAGGGCAAGCCCGAAGGCTACCCCACGAGGGGCGAAACGGAAACCAACCAGGGGTGTACAGTAACAGCGGAAAACGTAGCGGGAAACAGCGCTGGACGATAGCCCAGTACCTCACCCGGACCCCGCGTGAGCGGGGGGGCCCCACATGGCGAAAAACAAACAAAGCGCTGCGCGCCCCAACCTAGCCCGTGAAGGCCGGAGAGCATGCAGCGAGCCCAGATCAACCACGCTGGCTAGAGGGAGCCATGCGGGGGTGCCGAGACGGCTGGACCGTAGCGGGGAACTAGCGCTGGACAGACAGCACCAGTAACCGGCACACGGAACCCCCACAGGAGCGGGGGCCAACCTAGCAAAGCGCTGCGCGCCCCACCTAGCCGTGAAGGCCTGGTGAAGACATGCAGCACGAGCCAGATTAACCCCGCGGGGCTAGCAGTCTAGGAGAATGCGGGCGTGCCAGTAATGGCTGAACCGTAGCGGGAATAAGCTGGACGGAACCGCCACCAGTAAACCGAGCCCATGGTAACCCGCGTGAGCGGGGGCCAACCTAGCGAAGCGACGAGCGCATCACCAGCCTGTGAAGGCTGGTGAAGCATGCAGCACGAGCCAGATCGCCCGCGTGGCTAGAGGCTAGCCATGCGGGGAGCAGTGAGCAGAAACGACACACGCGGGACCCGTGAGCGGGGAGCCGAGGAGGAACCCACCTCAGGGCTTGACGAATCAAGCCCCGCGACCGTACCACGGCAGAGCGGTCGCAGGGTCCGAGGACTCCTAAACCACGAGCGCCAGGTGTCATTACTGACGATGGAAGGCCAGAGGAAAAAACACCGGGCGTCACCATAGGCCAACACACCGCTACCGGGACGGGACTGCAGCCGCCCAATCCCAAAGGGAAAGGGCAGAGCAGACAACGCTAGCCTGCACCGATAAAAGCAACGAGCTAAATCAGGCGAGCCAGACAGCCGGCAGCGTGCTTGTCAGTCAAGACCCCCGAGGGAACTCTCGAGAGAGAAAAGCCCTACTAACACACGCCATGAAGTAGCCGAAGCTACAACACCTTCAGCTGCTCCCAAAGCAGCGGGGACGCCTTGGAAGAACCTCGGAAGGAGACAATACCAAACAACCCTTGCCCTAAGCGAAACATAGACAGGGAAAAAGTGTTAAATGGCGAACCATTGAAAACTGAGAGGAAAAAAAACAAGGAAAAGAGAAAAAAAAGGGAAAAAGAGGAAGGGAAGAACAATAATGAAAGAAAGGAGAACAGAGCGGTAGAGGGGAGGAGAGAGGGTTTTTTTTTCTTCTTGTATGTTGTTGTTTTTGTTATCTATTTTTAGTCTTGTTTGAATATTTTGGTGGTTTTTCTTCCTATAGTTTTTTGTTTGTTTTTTGAGGCTGGTGGGGTGGCGGCTTGTGGGGTGTTGGTTGGTTGGGTGTGTTGTTGTTTTTTTGGGTGTGGTTTTTTTTGTTTTTTTGTTTTTGAAGGAGCCAGATGGACGCGCGTGTGGAAACGAAAACAACCAAAGAAAAACAAAGGGAGCAGCGGTCAAAAACCGGCCGCCAACGCAGAGGACAAAGATACCCGTCAGCGGTACCAAAGTCACACACGGTAAGAATTTCCAAAGTCAGTTTTCCCCTTTTTTAGAATAAACAAGCATAAGAATAAAATAATAGACACACTCACCCAACTAGAAATGTTTTATTGATAGTATGGCATCTACAAGAAACAGAAACAGGCTCACAAAGAGCAGGCCATCCAAAGCAGCAACACGTGCGGCACGGCTGCCTTTGTTTACCGCCTACACAGATAAATGACCGCAATGGCGGCAAATAAGGATACACAATAAAAGTTCTCCGACGGGTGTAAAAAGTCGCCGTTAATTCCGTCCAAATAGAGGGTATAAATACGTATATAATCAGTAATAGATCCAGATAGTATTGGTATAGAAGTAGGAGTAATTCCGTATTGAGACGACAAAAGTCCAGTATCAAAATATCTCAGATATTTGGATGCTAATCACAGAGCTGCGATGTTACACGCGGTCCGTTTTGTATGGCGGCCAAAAGGAATTGAGGAAGAGGGATGCGTAGACAGGGTGTGGACCTGGGGTCACTGGTCGGAGCATTCTCTTTTTTAGGGGTGCTAAAATGGTATTTTGGGCATTTCACTTCTCAGAAGGAAATGCATTATGTTTCAGTCAACATTGGTGTAAAGGAAATCAGTCAGTGTAATGATTCAAAGACTTTTTTCTACCATTTAGGGGCACCTGCGATGTGAAATCGCTTGTTGCACCTTTAAAGTGAAACTAAATATGGTAGACTTACCCATTACTTTATATGTTTCCTTGGTTCACACTCTTGAGTTCTTCTCCCCCGCTTATAAGTTTTGACAAAACCCCAGGCATTCTTGACATATATTAAACTACAACTGTACTCTGTAAGTTAAAAAAAACATACAAAACCAAGTCAAATTACATCATTTTTTTTTTGCTAAGAGAAAATGTTTCTTGGCCTTAATTTCACTGGGATAAAGAAAAATAGAACTTCCTTGCTGATACTAAAATCGGCACTTTGTGATGGAGTTAAAGGTGTGGGGATGACAAGTCGTCGATTCAGGTTTACACACCTTAAGGAGTGAGTAATATTCTGAGCCTTTTATGTAAACTGAAACTGAACATCTCTGACTTAAAATATGGTACACACCCTCTACTTCATACCTGTTCCAAACACTAAAAAGACATGTGGTCTGTCACCTTCTGGCTGATTGTGTTAAAAGAAAGGAGGTAAAAAAATACAGCGTCATAAAGACCGCACGTGTCGCCTGCCGTCGTGGTTTGTAATGATGGCCCTCATGATCTTTGACATTGTCATGTGACCTTTGACTCATCAACAAATGAGGGATCCAATGATGCATCTATGACTCAAGTCTGGTTCCAAATTGAATTTCAACTTTTCAATTGAGGTAAATTTTACATTTTCAGCCTACTTACAACTTTACCTACATTACCTTTGACCTTAGCATGTGACCTTGACCTCACTAACATAACATGAGGGATACAATGATGCACCTGGGAATCAAGTTGGTGCCAATTGAACTTCAACTTTTCAATGAGTAAATTTTACATTTTCAGCCTACTTAGAACTTGACCTCATTGACCTTGACCTTGTATGGGACCTTTGACCTCATCAACAAATGAAGGATACCATATTGCATCTATGACTGAAAGTTTGGTTTAAATCAATCTCGAAAAGTATGTGGATATTATAGGCAAATGTTAACCCTTTTGCACATCAACCAACAACAGACATCAACAACAGACAACGGTGGACAAGTGATCCTTTGTGTCTTCCTGCCTAAGGCAGGCGACAAAAAAAGTACCCTCTAAGTTTAAAGATGGCAGTCTGACAACATGACTCAGATTGACCTTTGACATTCATCCACAACATGAAGGAACCACTCTTTCACTGTTTGAATGGACTCTCAAAGATAGACATGAAAACCGAAAACTAAACATAACCAAAACTGGCACCACCTACACCACACACAAACATCAATACATACAGACCTGGTGCTATCGCAAAATCCCCTTCGGCTTTCAAGCAAGGGGGATAAAAATATTTAAAACGGCACCTTTCGGGGGTCAATTTTTGTGCTAGAAATAATTTCAAAGTACAAACTAACAAGTATTGAGATCAGAAGTCTGTGAGGCTTCTGCTGAGTAACTATAGTGCTTATTAGAAACCCCTTACCCAGGAATCTTTGGACTAGAAACCCTAGTTTGAGAGGAGATCACAACTCATTGTAGTCTTAGTCTTCCAGTAGCTCAAATTTATGTGGAAATCATAGTGTTTTTCCTGGGGAAGTGAATGGTATGCAGAGGGGTAGAGTTAAACAAAATGCCCATCGCTAGGCACCGAGTGTTCGTTAGCAAAAAAACTGAAGGTTCAGTCAGGAGGCAATGTTGTACATCGAATGGCACTGATTTGGTGTGAGGTATCCTTCACTAGCTGCCTGTATCAATACTCACCTTAGTTACAACTGTACTGGATACTATTGTAAGTGTTTGACGAGCAGTGGAGTAGAAATAATCACAGTAACAGGCACTCCCTGTAAATCCCTTAAAGCCTGCCTGTTTCAACCACTAGGCCTGCCTACTATCATCACTAGCTGCTGTACACCACTAGAATGCCTTATCATCACTAGCCTGCTGTATCATCACTAGCTGCCTGTTTCACCACTAGCCTTCGACTGGATATCAATAGCCTGCCTGTTCCCAACTAGCATGCAGTATATCAGAGCCTGACTGTAAAACCATAGCCTGCTGGATCATCACTAGCCTGCCTGTTTCACCACTAGCCTGGCCGTTATCATCACTAGCCTGCCTGTTTCACCACTAGCCTGCCTTATAATCACTAGCTGGCCTGGTCACACTCGCTGCCTGTTCATCACTAGCCTGCATGTACCACCACTAGCCTGCCTGTACCACCACTAGGCCTGTATGCATAATCTGTATCACTACTCACCTTAGTCTACAAATAGTACTGAGATACTCTTGTAAGTGTTTGACGAGCAGTGGAGTAGAAATAATCACAGTAAGGCACTCCCTTCTGACGGATGTCAAGGTTCATTGACATAACTGTGACCTTGCTGACACCAAACCTTTAGCAGGTCTGAAGCAAGTCGTGAAAATTGGGTAGAGATGAGTAATGCAGGTCGTTGGCAAGGTGAGATTTTGGTTATTGCTGTTGATAAAATAACTGTGAACGATGAGGAAGTCCCTTATTGGTTTTGGGAGCTTGGCGCAACAGTTAGGCCACATCAAAAAAAAATGTTTGTTTGGCGTAACCCGACCGACCCTAAAAAACAACCTGCCGACTCAAAAAGTTTTTATGGCCAATAGCACAAAATAAAAAAAAATATTTGCCGACCGACCCATTATTTTCATCCCCAATAAAAAAAAATTACCAACACAAAGACGAACAAATTACAACAACAGACAACAAAGTCAAGTAAAATAAAGATCTTTGCTATGTTATTGAAAAAAGCTTTAAATAGTAGCATCTTGTATCATTTTAGAGTAAAAACATTGAGAAGATCTAAAAAAAAAATCTGGACAGACACGACTGGCCTGATATTTTTTGCTCGGTTATGGCAACAAACATTTGTATGGGCATTTACCATGTGGCCAGAGGGCTGTTGGAGTCAGTCCCACAATGCACAGGTTTGGAAAATTCCACCTCAATAGTGTAATTTTGAATCCCACAAAAATCTTCATTTTAACACATTAAAAAATCCCTGACTTTTACGTTCATTTTCACCCACAAAGCCTTAGTACTTAGGACATTTTTGCTTATCATGAAATATCTTGTGGTTCTTTTACTTTGGAACACTTTTCATCCTAAGTACTGACAGGTTTAGTACAGTAGGGTATAGGCATATGGCAAGCATTGTGGAGTGATTCAAAAAAACACCCTCCTGCCTTGTGGCTACCATGCCTAGCAACACCAAGTTAATGGGGTATGTTTACACTCATGCAAAGACACTTTTTACTTGGAGGTGGGATTAGTAATTAACACACACCAACACCCTGTATTATAGAGTATTTATGGTTACTTCAAGAATTAATGAATGTTTTGTGCCCAAGTTATTATAGCTATCACAACTTGCTTAAATGGACATGGTTATTGTAACCCACACACAAACAAACTGCCTTTACAACATTTTGTAGACTATTGAAAAAAGTGCGCCACTGCTAAATAATATTAAAGGTGTGTTCGATCATCATGGGGACCCCCTGATTTACCCGGAAGTAGATTCGATTTGTATCAGATGAAAGGCCCATATTTTCTAACTCTCGTCCTGAAATTTTTGGAGCCCTCAAATCCATGTCATTCCCAAGATAAAACAAAAAAAAAACCACTGTTTTACGTGGTTAACCATTCAATAGTAGCACAGTATGGAATAGGGCGTTTCCAACATGCATTAATGCGTCTAACATCAAAACCGCAAGTTTGTTTCCCACGGTACTTGATGTGTTGTATGTGCAAGTGCCAGGCTCTCATATCAAGTAGAGAACACAATACACATAAATCGGAACAAGCACCTTTAACCTTAGTTGGGTCACTTGTATAGCGCTATACCAAAGCACAGAAAGCTTGACCCTGGACCAAATTCTCCAATTACATTTCATTCTCATTTTGCTCATAATAATCTCGTAGACACTTACAATTTGTGTTGCAATAGATCGAAGTCCATATTAGCGAAAATGTCAGTGGTTTAGTTCTGACATCGTCTTTAGTGCCTTTGACAGTCTTAATATGCACAAGGCAAAACCACACTTCTTCAAAACATTGCCAGAACGACATCGTATTCCATTATACCGTTTGCTAGTTCCGATATTCTTACTCTCTTCACTTCACATGAGTATCCGGAACCTCGTGCCAAGCGCATTGCTCTATCCGGGTTTCCCCTGATTTTACATGCACAACCACGTGCAGTAATTGGTTGGAGCTAGATCGCACGACTAGCATTCTGCTGGTGTACCTCGTAATCTAGCACGCCGTACCTCGCTTTTGTTTTGTTGGTTTGAAGGATTCTTTGGCGGTGTATCGCAATTGAGTAGCGGTGCCCCTCGGCAAACCTAGACTCTTTATAAATATTGTTGAGTGTTCCGGTAAAGTTTTGTTCGTGCCACACCACTACGGCACAACTCCCTGATTTCCCTAAATAATGACGTCAGACAAGACGACAGCCAGGTGAGCAAAGTACTTGATTACAGGTCAACGAAATTTGGTCACACTCTGTATTTGTGTGTGCTTGTTTATATCACGCCATGCCCATGCATGGTACTACAGGCGAAAACACTCTCTTCTGAAGTAATTTACCAAAAAAGGAAAAAAGCCATAGCCCCTTCTTAGAATTGCATAAATAAAATGAGACTTCAACTTACGATTTATGTCAAAAGTAGGAGCAGATTATGGCTATATTGCTCACAATATAAGTTGGACTTTTCAGTTTCACAAACCGGGTGTATCCAGACCTGACTTTTTGAGTGGGACCCCGAAGGGTGGAAGGACCTCCAGTAGCTATTGTCCACGGTTTTGGCATGAACCCCCAGCAGGCACGCACCCCCGAAAGCACCCCTTAAGATACGCCACTGAAAGCAACATACAATCCCCAGAAATGTTAGACGTGAGCTGCTACAGCAGTTTTACTTTTCCACATGGGGGGATGGGGCATCCTTAACATAGTTATTAGCTGGGAAATATAGAAATCACCGACACAAAAACACAAAGCTAAAAACGGAGTTGTTCGCATTGGTTTGCTAGTCCTCCTCAAAAGTAAAGTTGGGAAGAAACATATCAAGGAGTTGGAACACGACCCTTCCCTTCACACGATTAACCCACCTCCTTATGCGCACTATCTAGCCAATTCGATTGGTTTTTCATCCAACCCTTCCCTTTAGACGTTAACCCCTATGGGCGCTTCACCAATTCCGTTGGTTTTTCCTCCAATCCCTTCCCTTAGACGTTAACCCCTTTGGCACTCTAGCATTTCGATTGGTTTTTCATCCAACCCTTCCCTTAGACGTTAACCCCTTTGGGCACTTCTAGCCATATTCGATTGGTTTTTCATCCAACCCTTCCCTTTAGACGTTAACCCCTTTGGGCACTTCTAGCCCAGATTCGATTGCGCTTTTCATCAACCTTCCTTCAGACGTTTAACCCTTTGGTCCCTTCTACCAATTCGATTGGTGTTCATCCACCCTTCCCTTTAGACGTAACCCCTTTGGGCACTTTAGCACTTCGATTGGTTTTTCACTCCACCCCTTCCCTTTAGACGTTAACCCCTATTGGCACTTCTAGCCTTCGATGGTTTTTTCATCCAACCCTTCCCTTTCGACTTAACCCCTTTGGGCACTTCTAGCCAATTCTATTGGTTTGTTCATCCACCCTTCCCTTTAGACGTTACCCCTATGACTGGCACTTCTAGCACAATTCGATTGGTTTTTCATCCACGCCTTCTCCTTTAGACTTAACCCCGATGGGACTTCTAGCCCATTTCCGATTTGGTTTTTTCTCCACCCGGTCCCTTAGACTTAACCCCTTGGCCACGGGTCTAGCCAAGCGATTTGTTTTTCATCCAACCCTTCCCTTTAGACGTTAACCCCTATGGGCACTTCTAGCCAATTCTTTGAACATTTTAATCACCAACCCGTTCCCTTTAGACGTATAACACCCCTTTGAGAGAAGCACTTCTAGCCATTCGTATGTTTTTCATCCAACCCTTCCCTTTAGACGTTAACCCCTATGGCACTTCTACTAAATTTGATTGTATTTCATTCATAGCTTAAGTAATTAGCCAATCAAGACATGGTAAGAAGCTTAAAGATACCTGCAGAATAAAAGGTCTATTTGATTGTGGTTACTCAGAGGATATAACACCCTTATTTCATTTAATGACCCATCAGAGATACTGTAAGAAATGTGTTAGAGCTCAGGGTAAGGAGTTAAACACTACCAGTATCCTTACATGTGTTTCGGTGATCCCACAAGTCTTTGGTCCTATTGCAGCTGCTAGATTGTACGTGTAAGAGATCTTCCTGCTGTCACAGTTGTCATCTTTCTTTTCCCACACGGACACGTCCTGTGTCGAAGAAATTAAACAGAATAACAGCATAATAGCTACAGGTGACACGAATGTTCATCCTACTAAGTAGAACACTCAACTACAATCCCTTTTTCTTATTTTGGGGCTTGCCTTTTGAGGTTTAGCATAATGTTATCCAAAAGGCAACAGAAAGCTCAGTCTATTCTTTAAAATAACCCGGTAGCTAGCAAGACATTTGTATACGGTACTCAATAGTTTATTTTCTCTCAATTTTGCGTCTAAGTCACAACCACAGCAACCAATTCAAGCCCAGCATATATCAACAAGTTTGAACAACACAGCTGTCAAATTTTAATTCAACTCACGGGCGCTGTGTGAGCGATCCAAACATGCACATATGTTGAGCGCTTACACTGCCGCACACACAGTGCAACGGCAAACCCCCACTGAAAAGAGAAATAAACTCCTGGACAGATTTATCACACATCTCAAGTACAAAAGGTTGAGTGATTAAATATGATGACAGCCTGACAGGGACCCCTGAAAACGCATTTCTTAATTACAGCCAATGGTTGGCCCGTAAAGGAGAAGGGGCCAAGACAAAAATTATACAGGGGTCAAAATTTTTAAATGCTCTAATCGAATGTTGAAAAGTACACGTGTGGGGGTGTGTAGTGTGGGTCTAACAAAGGATTCAGAAAAGGTCCTAGTTTGTATATGTACAGCCTAAAGTTTCAGAGTTCTAGGCTAAAAAACCAAAAATCAATCAAAAGTTTCATTTTCATTTGTACAGGGGTAATTTCAATTACTGGTTGGTATAAAATATGGTGCATATTATTGGTGGAGCTTCATGGATTAAAATAAGGATAGTTTTGACTGTCCTAAAATGCTTAGTTACCACTATTAGGGGGAAACAAAGGTCAATGTCCATTGTAATCAATGGGGCTTGACCTTACCTTCTTTCCTACATAAACAGAAACTGCCATTTTAATGGTTAACCATCAAATCTACACAGTAGTGCGAGATTATCGCAATACATTGATCACTTCTATAAAACAATGCAAGTTTGTTTCCCATGATACTGTGGTGAATTTATGCAAGTGCCAGGCTCTCATATCAAGTAGAGACATGATAGACATAAATCGAAACAAGCACCGTTAAGAACTGTAGAAATCATTCTTGGCAATATTTTTAATTCATTTCCAAGTAAGATAGCATGCCAAGTAAGATAGCATGTCAAATTAATATGCTTCAGATATCACACAGAAGGTCAGGTCAGGATTCCTATGAGGGCCTGCTACTTGGGGGTATCCTGGTAAAAGTACTACCTGTCCCAGGGCCGAGTTGTCGGGCGCTTAACCATCACCCCCATTGTCTTTCTTATCTGTTGAGGAAGGGGTCAAAGCTGGGTTACCCTGGTAGAATGAAATAAGATCTACCTTCAAGGGATCAGCTATGGAGAGCTAATGGCAGCATCCAGCACATGCTCCTTGCATGGTGGCATGGGTTGCCCAAAGGCTAGGCCCACTGCGAAAACTGTGGATTGGCGTCAGGAAGGCATCCGGCCAATTACCTTTTGCTCCATTAATCCTCACACAGCGTATTGCTAGTGTGAGGGTTCCGCCACCCCGTTAGCGGGTGACAAAACCGATTTAAACTGTGGTTACTAACTAACTAAACATCACACAGCAATTTGCTGTCATATTGTTTAACTTATGATGAAAGTTTTATTCTAGTACCAGCTACCTGTGTTTCCTCTTTCTCTTCCAAGAAGTCTTTCATGAAGGGATGGTTATCGGCAAACATGCTCTGCCACGTGTCCACAGGGATGTCTACACCACATTAGTACTCTTTCCCGCTGAATTCTTCAGGGCAGAGAGATTGCACTTCACCTATTAAAAACAAGAAAAAATATAGGTTCAAGGTGGATCATCGGCTACGGCTGTCATGCCCGATCTTGTTGAAATTCGCATGAAATGTTGGTATTGGTGAAAGAAACATCTGTGCCAAAATTTTAATTTTTTCCAACAAGGCATTTTTGAGATTGTCACAAAAATGGCATTTTCAAATTCCCATAGACTTTGTACAGGGACTGATTTTTGGCAGTATATAAATGCAAATGAGCACTTTTGTGAAAACCTACACATATTTATTTCATTTCTTTCTCAGTAATTGATGATTTAAGATTGGTGTTTGTTTTTGATTGTTAGAGAAATATCAAATACCATAGAATTTTTTGTTTTCTGTATGTTCATCAAAAACAAGAACAGGTGGTCCGCCACAACACCTTTTTTGGCTGATTAGTTCTAGAAATACTGAAGTTTTCCCACTTTTCAGATTTTCCTAGAAGGACTACAATCCCTTGGGTGATGTAAAATAAAGTGTCCATATGAAAGGAAATCAATTTAGAAAATTCTCCGGTAGATTTTAGCAGATTGAGTGTTCATTTAAATTACAGGTGTTTGAATTTTCCCATCATTCTTTTTCCTAAAATCATTTTTCTAAAAAAATAAACACTTGATTTAAAAAAGTCCAACGTGAGAATTGGTATTTTGTTTATACACATATCCCTGGAGTTTCAGTTTAAAAGCACCTTCCTTTTGGCTGGGAAAAATTAATTTAATGAAAAAATTAGGGAATTTTTAAAAATAAATAAAACACTAAAACAAATCGCACTGTCTCGAAACTGCAAAAATACTGTGGAGGAAAGTCCCATTACCTTCCCATAGTCCAAGTTTGGACCTAAATTAATTGTTGGGGATTTGATTTTATTGTCATTTGTTCTGTAAGACCATTTTATCCGATGATTCCTACCTTAAAGGGGATGACCCTATTTAGATCTATACTTTTCATCTTTATGCGAGATTGCCTTCACCTCCAAACCCCATCTGTAAAGTTTTTTTTTTTTTTTTTTTTTTTGCACCGATATTTCCACACCCGCTTTTTAAGTGAGAGCTAAAAATGTGATTTTGTAATCACCATAGGGTACTTTGTAAAATTAATATGTTTGCCCAAAGAGGCAATTTTGCTCATACATCAAAACCAAAATATCCTTTAGCCCAAGATTCACAGGGTTCAAAATGAGACAAAATAGTAGCTTTCTTCTGATACAAATATTGACCACTGCCGTAAAATCTGGGGACGATGCTATTAGGGAGGTCGGGCCCCTGGACTTTAACACCGCTGTTTGAAGTCTCATTATGAACAGAAACAAGAATAACAAAATATCACAGCGACACACTATTTGGGAGTATTTATTCAACTATCTACATCCCGTGTAAATTTGATGAAATTCATTGTGGGGCAAATAGGATTTTTCATAAAAATCCTAGTTTTACACTGCTTTCTCTATGGGAAATAGGCATATAGATGGTGCTCTAACTTATACAAAATTGACTTTGAAGGCCTTTGCAAGATTCCCGCAATGGATTTTTCTGATTTTTGCGGAGGTTATAGCTCTTGCATGTTACCCTACTTTATCAGTTGTCGTGCAAAATTGTGTTGGGGTCGGCAATGCTTAAAATTGCTCCTAAAAATAAAGAGACAAATTTCCATGGGGTCAACAGCTGTGTTAACTACCCGCTGCACGTAGTTTTTTCATCAGTGTGCATCTGGGCAGGTGTAATTTTATGTCATACAACATATCTGAGGTGTGTTAGTCCCAATCCCAAAGCAAAGAGGTCTGAAAGAGATGTTTGCGAGTGTAAGTCGAGCACGAAAAATGTGTTGTGGTGTTTTAGTCGGGGTGGGGGAAGACGATGTCACAATACTAATTGAACAAAATTCGACTCCATTTACATGTTATCAGCTCGGTTCCAGGTTCCTTGCAGAAGTGGGGCCTACTGAAGCAGATCAGAACACTACCTGTGTTTGTGGAACAGCACCACAGACATGGAACATCTCTTGGTCGGCTCAGAGTTGGAGGCAACAATTGCACAAACAAGGAACGTTGGGGAATTCAGGAGCGCCAGACGCTTTACCCATCTCCTGGTGGATCAGATCTGAGAACCACATTGTTTGAACACGATAAGAGAATACTCGGTCCAAACGTGCCCCAAATTTTCAGTATCAGCATAAACCAAGTGCTACATTTAATTTTTTTTTTTTCAAATTTTAAATCAGTTACAGACCATAGCCTCGATGTCAAATCTAAAGCATCAATACTCTGGAAAGAAAACATAAAACTAAAAATAAGTAAGTCCCCCTTAAAAATAATTATTGACATGATATCTGATAATTGTAATCAGTTATCCGGTACGTTTACACGGTAAATAAACAACCTACCTGATATAGTTCCCGCATGTTCTGCTTGTTGTCGAGTAAATGTCTGGGCACCAACATTAAAACAATTTTTTTGCTAAATGGCTATGGGGAATATCATCAAGTCACGCTACTTGCAAAGAATGTATGTTCAAGGACTACGGCTGGTAACTCTGAAAGTAGACGAACTTTAATCCCTGGTTTAAAACCAAGGTTATCCTACATAGAACATTTTTCCTTCCAACATACTCTGAAAATGTGCTGTCACACCTGAGACAGTTCTCATGGATGGGCCGTTTCGACCCATCCATGAGGATCTCTCACCTGTGCATTGAACTTTCACAGGTATTGTGAACTAAAAAAGGTCCACTCATATGGGACGAATCCAGGACTAAAGTAAAAGAAAGTTCTCCCTTTCAGAATACAGCCTATATGATCTTGCACGCCACAGCAATCCATAGTAAAATTGATATTAGAGGCAAGGTTTATGTAACTAAAAATAACTACAACCCTCACTAAACTGTTTTTTTCAATTAGATGACTTTTCACAACAGTTGTTAGCCAAAAGGTTTTCAGATCTGTCCAACAATCCAAAACCGCCTGAAGGCGACATCACTAATAGTTTTCTCATTAAAGTCCTGACTCAATCAATTGGCTTCTGATGGCTCCTTCCCCCCCGTTTAATTCTGTCGACTGGGCCCAACACGCTTATTTTCGCTTATTACCAATAATACAAAAAACGACTGCAGGGCAGACGCCTTTTTTCGCACATTACCAGGTCAAAGTTCCCTACTAATTAAAATATTACACTGTTGCACTACTACTGTGCTCAATACTTCCACTGCGTCATAAGCAACTACGAACATGCTATAAGCCCACCTATTTTGGAAGCCTTTGGCAACTGCAAAAAACAAATGTGCTTGACTTTTGTGATTGTAAACTTTCTGACTACAGACCCACATGCCTGCTGACGATGTTCTCAAGAATCCAGGATCATTTTATAACCGAGGGTCGCCTGCGAAATCAACGAAAAGTGCATTTTTTCCGTGCTGTACAGTTTTAGCAATAGTTGGACTTGACCTAACTCGTAAGCGGTCCACCAGTGAGCTCGCTGATTTAAGATGGCCGTCCGACCTCGAAGCCTTAGTCTTCTATCTCTATGACTCATTAATAATAGTCTCCATCCTCCAAGTACCCCAGATTTGACCACATAGTCAAATATATTGTCTTGAAGAAAAAATTATTTTTCCAGTTACCCTCTTAAATTTGGGGCTAAAAAATGTTTGGTTAGAAATGTCATTCGTGGAAAAGTGCCACCTTCTGATCGACCAACATACGTTCAACATCTATGTTAACCACTAGAGTAACACAGAATCAATAAAAACTCCCCACCGCGTCCTCACAAGATGCCTGGTCATTTGTCCAACGTATATTGCCAGTATTTTGTGTATCAGTGTAAGAGATTTGTTTGTTCTTACACCCTGTGTCTTCAATGGCACACATTTAGACTGGCGCCTAAAGTGTATAAGGGAGGTTGGTAGTAAGGCGGCGATAATGCTGCGCACGCATCGATTATTTACTTTGTAACTTTTGAATGTTTATGAAATAGAATGCAGGCAGTTCACGCGAAACTGTGCGCGTTGTTTGCCATGGCGCAAGATTATACCAGGGCACATCTTGGTCAGGGATACTTGACCGGCTCATGAACCAAAGGTCTGGTTCGAGTCCCTCTATGGCCAATGTGTTGTTCACTTGGGCAAGGCACTTTATAAGACCCACTCGCTGCCTCTCTCAACCCCGATATAAATGGGGAGCTTTTTAGGAATAATTGTCCCTTGAAGCGCCACCCACAGGTATGAGTATGCCTTTGGCAATTTGTAGGCAGCTGACATATTCTATGGCGCGGATAAATGGTAAGCACCCTTTGAATACATTGTGAAAGGCGCTATATAAAATGTTGACCTTTAGTTATTACACAAACTATAATTTTTTATTAAGTGTTGGAACGGCAAAGTTTAAGGCAGGGTTCAATATTTGAACATGTTCAATTGTGTAACAAAAATACATTCAACTCTAGTTTTGTTACCACATAGGATTAAATGTAAGGCTAATTTGCATGATATTACCTCCATGGTTTTAAATACTAGGGTTTTTTATGGTTCAGGTCATAGTGGGGTAGTTTTTGATTCTATGATAATTCCTAATATCGTCACGCTTGTTATACCAAACAGAATATTTATTGGCTCTCTTTGCAGCACTCCCAATATTCAACAATGTTCGTACTCTAGTCCCCTGTAATAGCTGTTGAACAATGTCATAATCTCCCTGTAGATGACCTAAATCTTTGGCAAGAGTTAACATTCCCGTCACTGTCAGAATTTCTCAAGCAGCCGAACGCAGCCGCATGTATTATTGCAATTAAAACGCTGTTAGGCGCACAACTCTCGAACAATTAAATCATGGATGCCTTGTCAAAACTTATTTGCACTTCCAGGTTTACACACATCACGCTGCCGTACTTCACTCTTGTCTAAGACAAACGCATGCGTATTACAAACACACACAAAAAGTTCAAATGATTATTGAAACCGTGTTATATCTGCAGATTGCCTTGACTGTAGCTTACCTTCATCAGCTAGCGAAACATCCTGTGACAGCGCGACTTAGAAGAGTACATTATTCCTCTAGACTGACCGGGCAATCGGGCCCAGTAGCTGAGACTCGACAATTATGCGCACAAGACCCTTTCACTGTAGATAATTCCTTGGCTCTCCTGAAGAATCAAACAAAGAACCCTAGAAAAGTGAAAGATGCCTTATTTTTTGGTTGAGTTATAATTTTACACAATATCATGGCTTAAAATCACATACTCTATCTGGAAAATGTACTGAATTTTGACAGATGGGGTGTTGGGGCCTCAAGTCATTTATCAAGATGAAAAATTTATACAATAAAAAAGTCTCCCCCTATAGGACTCACCATTTACATTTCACCCCACCAAAAGATACAAAACAAATTCATAGAATGGTAGAGTATATTCAATATAACATTCACCTCATGATTTTTTTCAAACACCCAACAAATCCGTTCTCTGGGTCTTGAACATCATTTATAGGTTTGTGAAGGGGTCAAAGGTCAGCATGTCAACCCCTAAATTTAAAAATTCCTTCCGTTTACAACACCTAGACATTTTCCTTCCAGCTTAATAACCTCACAGGATATGTTTACTAGCCAGTTTACCAAGCAACTGTGTAAAAATCCCCATTTGTTGAAAAATTGGGGGGGCCACTCTTCAAAAAATTGTGCTATTTTTTTTGCTTTAATTTAATCACACAAGGCAATTGTCTGCAAGGCAATGTTGCCAATTTCTTACCACATCTTGAAGAAATATGTCTACATCGCCTCACTATCATCTGCATTCTCATCCTGCAAGTCTTCCTCTTTCCAACTATCGTCTCCATTCTCAATGGCTCCCGATGGCTTGACGTCATCCTCCGGGGAGAATCAGCTGGCTTAAAACCCCAAATTACTACCGTATTTGGTGTGCACTTTTGGTCCAGTACTCGTCTGGTGACATTTTCTACGGGGGAAAAATAACAAAAACAATGATCGTTTTGTGTTCTCTCGTGAATGGATATTTGGTACATGAAGTAGTATAGTACTTGCAGGTGGCAAAGAGAGATACCAAGGCCTCCTCATATTGTCAACATATGTAGTGATGTCATATTCATTGACTCAATAATTTCTTACCTTGTATTTGGCCCTGTTTACAGAAATGTCTTAAAGTGAAAAAAGGCTTTGGATTTTGCTTATAGTTAAATTACAACATAGGCTTGAATTTCATACTTGCTCAAAAACAGAATATTTTTTAACTATGGCAAAACTGCCCAAACTAGGAAATATCACGTGATGTGGAGTGATTTCAGTACAAGCAGAAGCATAAGCGAAATATGAAATAACCCAATTTGTGGTTTCCAAGAAATAATTCTTTCTCAGTAATCCTTTCAGATAGATATAATTCTAGATGAAAGCTTTGTCAAAAAATCAGGGCTTTAAGTTTTTTTATGGACACCTTATATGTGATTATCCTCGTTGCACCTTTAAAGACACTATCAGTGATCCACCCGAAAGGGGAAAATATTTGAAATTTGCAGGAATAGCCATAAGCTAAGGCTGTAGTACCTCCTACGGTAGATTTTCCAACTGAAAAATTGACAGAGAAGGAAGAAAACAGCAGTGTTCAAAGATACATCTCGTTCAATTACGTGTTGTAGTAATGTCTTACGGACACGTTATTTTTGTCATTCTTCAGTTTTGCATTTGGTCACTATCACTTGCAGGGTATGATAGGATACTATACTTGTTTACCAAGGCAAAACTGATTTTTGATTATTTTTTTGATTTCTCTTTCAAGCCAAATTACTGATACTACTGTAATATCCTGACGCTTAAATACTGTATTCAGTCCGAACTTTGTGGCATGGCTTACGATATTTAAGGCTGCATTTTAAGGTGCTGTAAGTTTTAGGCATAGTGGGCTTGAGCGGTAAACATCTAAGCGTCCACCAGTGAGCTCGCTGATTCAAGATGGCCATCCGACCTCTAGCCTTTAGTATTCTATCTCTATGGACTCAATTACTAATAGTCTCATCCCCAGTACCCCAGATTTGACCAGAAGTAGTCAAAATATAGGTGTCTGAAGAAAAAAATTATTTTTCTCATTTACCCTCTGAAATCTTGGGCTAAAAATGTTTTGGTTAGAATGTCATTCGTGGAAAAGTGCCACCTTCTGATCGACCAACAATAATTTCACACAATATATGTAAACCTAGAAGTACAAAGTAATCAATAAACTCCCACACCAGTCTCACAAGGAATGCCTGGTATTTGTCAACTTATATGACCAGTATTTTGTGTATCAGTGTAAGAGATTTTGTTTTGTTCTTACACGCTCTGTGTCTTCAATGCACACGATTTAGACTACGCCTAAGAGTGTATAAGCGAGTTTGTAGTAATGCGCGATAATGCTGCGCAGCGCATGGATTAATTTACTTTGTACTTTGAAGTTTATGAAGTAGATGCAGTTCACGCAAGAAACAATGTGCGCGTGTTTGCCATGGCCAAGAAATTATTACAAGGGCACATCTGGTCCAGTGGATACAATGACCGGCTCATGACCCAAAGGTCTGGGTCGAGTCCCGCTAGGGCCATGTGTTGTGCACTTGGGCAAGGCACTTACCCTCGCTTGCCTCTCTCCACCAGATGCTAAATGGGGAGCTGTTAGGAATATTGTCCATTGAGCGCCAACCCAAAGGTATGCGTATGCCTTGGGCATGGCATTTGTATAGGGCAGATGACATATTCTAAGGGCAGCGGAATAAATGTAAAAGCCTGTGATACATTGGAAAGGCGCTATAGACATGTTGACATTTATTTATACCCAAACTAGAAAATTTTCTATGAGTGTTTGGAAGAGGCAAAGTTTATTGCCAGGGTTCAATATGTGAACATGTCCGATGGTTAAAACAGCAACTTATGGTTCAACTAAGCATAAGGATATTTAAAGTAAGGCTAATGTGCATGATGCTACATCCACAGGCGTTTTAAACTAGGTTTTAGGGTGAAGGTCATAGTGGGGTATAATTTTGATTTCTATGATACTCCTAATTCGTCACCTGTTTACAACAGAAATATTTATTGGCTCTCTTTGCAGCACTCCCAATATTCAACAGTGTTCGTACTCTATTCCCCTGTAAATAGCTTTTGAACAATGTCCATAATATCCCTGTAGATGACTAAATCTTTGGCAAGAGTTAACATTACAGTCGCTGTCAGAATTTCTCAAGCAAGCCGAACGCACGCAATGTATTATGCAAATTAAAACGCGGTATAGGCGCACAACTCTCGACCAATTACAAATCATGTGATGCTTGTCAAGAACTTATTTGCACTTCCAGGTTTACACACATCACGCTGCGCGTACTTCAATCTTGTCTAAGACACGCATGCGTATTACAACACACACAAAATAGTTCAAAGGATTATTGCAACCGTGTTATATCTGCAGATTGCCTTGACTGTAGCTTACCTTCATCAGCTAGCGAAACATCCTGTGACAGCGACCTTGGAAGAGGTACATTATTCTCTAGACTGACAGGGCTATCGGGCCCAGTAGCTGAAGACATCGACATTGACACAGACCCTTCACTGTAGGATAAGTCTTGGCTCTCCTGAATGAATCAAAACAAAAGAACACTTAGAAAAGTGAAAAGATGCCTTATTTTGGTTGAGTAATATTAATTTTACACAATATTCATGGGCTTAAAAATCACATAACTCTAATATTAAAATGGACTGAAATTTTGACAGATGGGGTGTTGGGGCTCAAGGTCATTTAATCAAGATGAAAAATTTATACAATTAAAAAAAGGTCATCCCCCTATAGGACTCAACATTTAAATTTCAACCACCAAAAGATACAAAACATTCATAGAATGGTCAGAGTATATGCATTTAACATTCACCTCATGATTTTTTTTCAAACACCAACAAATCCGTTCTCTTGGGTCTTGACATCATTTATAGGTTTGTGAAGGGGTCAAAGGTCAGCAATGTCAACCCTAATTTAAAAATTCCTTCCGTTTACAACACCTAGACATTTTCCAGCTTAACCATTCACAGGTATAGTTTACTAGCCAGTTACCAATGCAACTGTGTAAAAATCCCAAATTTTTTGAAAAATTGGGGGCACTCTTCAAAAAAAATGTGCTATTTTTGCTTTAATTTAATCACACAAGGCAATTGTCTGCAAGGCAAATGTTGCCAATTTCTTACCACATCTTGAAGAAATATGTCATCATCGCCTCCCTCATCATCTGCATTCTCATCCTGCAAGTCTTCCTCTTCCAAACTATCGTCTCCATTCTCAATGGCTCCCGATGGCTTGACGTAATCCTCGGGGAGATCATCTGAGCTTAAACCCAAATTACTACCGTAGTTGGTGTGCACTTTGGTCCAGTACTCGTCTGGTGACATTTTCTACGGGGGAAAAATACAACATGACGTTTTTGTGTTCTTCGGGAATGGATATTGGTACAATGATAGTAGTAGTATTACTTGAAGGTGGCAAAGAGAGATACCAAGGCATCCTCATATTGCAACATATGTAGTGATGTCATATTCATTAGACTCAATAAATTTCTTACCTTGTATTTGGCTACAGAAATGTCTTAAAAGTGAAAAAAGTGACTTTGATTTGCTTATATTTCAATATAAAACATAGGCTGAATTTCATACTTGCTCAAAAACAGAATATTTTTTAACTATGCAAAATACTGCCCAACTATGAAATATCACGGATGTGGAGTTGATTTCAGTAACAAGCAGAAGCAGAAGCAGAAATATGAAATAACACAATTTGTTGTTCCAAAGAAATAATTCTCAGTAATCCTTTCAGATAGATATATTCTAGATGGAAAGCTTTGCAAAAAATCAGGGCTTTAAGTTTTTTTAGGGACACCTGATAATGTGAATTATCTCGTTGCACCTTTAAAGACACTATCAGTGATCCAACCGAAAGGGTGAAAATATTTGAAATTTGCAGGAATAGCCCAGGTGAAGGATAAGGCTGTAGGACTCTCATAAGGTCGATTTTCCAACTGAAAAATTGACAGAGAAGGAAGAAAACAGCAGTGTTCAAAGATACGAATCTCCGTTCAATTACGTGTTGTAGTAATTGTCCGTACGGACAGTGATTTTGTCATTATTAAGTTGCATTTGGTCCTATCACTTGCAGGGTATGATAGGATACCTATACTTGTTACAAAAAGGCAAAAATCTGATTTTTGATTATTTTTTTGATTTTCTCTTTCAGCAAATTACTGATACTGCCTTTAAGTATACTGTATTCAGTCTAAACTTTGTGCATGGCGTAACTATATTTAAGGCTGCATTTTAAGTTGGCATTAAGTTAAGGTTTAGTGCTAGAGATAGCAGCTATAGGGCTACAACTGAGCTACAATTAGAATTTGAGTTCAAGTAAGAGTTAGGGGTAGATATGGTCAAGGTACAGATTATCTTGCATGGATGAACTGACATTGGCTTAAACACATGATCAGGTTTTCCTCATAAGCATAAACTAACTTTGGTTTGCAAAATCAGAAGGAAGAAGCTATATACATTGCTTGTGTTGTCATGTGATCTTACCTGACCAATCAGAGCATTTTGCCAGACTCTAAACAGCAACATGTATGTCTTATCCCTCGACATGAAAGAGGTGAAGAAATACTGTTATATAAAAATAAAATACAAACATAAATGTTAATTAAACAAATTCAATATTTTGTATTCAATCTTAAAATTATTACAATTACTAGTATTGCCGGAGTAATTTTTCAGCAGATGATGGATCATGGCGTTAAACACAACACACGTCAGAGTTGATTCCCACAGCATCCATTCTGTTTCACCAATCTGAGACCTTTGTGGTTTTAGTATCAATGAGTACCAGTCTGTGATAGGCATATAGTAGACACATTTGTTTATTAAAGTTAAAACAGTGGTGTAGCCAGAAGGGGGGCAGGGGGGGCACGTTCCCCCGACCGAGATGTTTTGTCGGTACATAACTGACCGTCGGTACATTTGTCTAAAAAGCTGCAAGCTGGGTTTTTTTTTAGCGCATGGTGCATTTCTTTTTATGAGCTTCATGAAAATTGGTTACTAATAGCTGCTTAATTGGTCAATACTATACTACCCTATTAGTATCTTTGCGTTGGCGATGGTAAAAAAAATTGAAATTTTTTTTTTGTCAGTACAATACACGTGTCGGTTCATTCACAAATCTGTGCCCCCTCGTCAACAAAATCCTGGCTATGCCACTGAGTTAAAACAAACTCAAAAATTGGCCTACAAATTATTGGATGTCTTTAGCCTCTTATTAAGGCTCATATCTGTTTCGTGCTGTTATTTTTGTGTGTAAAAAATATCTGTATTCTTCCAAGGTCCTGGACTATCATTTGAGAGCAAATTGAAGGAATTTCATATTTTGTTGAAAATATGCCAGTGCTAACTTCGGGCTCTAACAGTTGTACTGGGGCAAAATCCACTACTGTTAGAAATCGGAGAGCTTTTTGACACACACATACCTCCAATACAGGAAGTCATTAAAGTTATTAACAGTGCACAAGTTTTATGGCTTTCATTTTTATTGTCTTACAAGCCAGAAGGTATTTTATTAAGTTTCCTATGGAAAGGCTAAAGGGTAGCTTATTATGCTCATTCACCAATGGCAAAGTTCACTGAGCCCCACTTATATATGCATACAAATGAACTGACCAAGTGTGTTCTGGTATCATAAAACATTGTCAAACCAAGGAATGAAGTGAATTAAGGCTATTACTGCACTTTACCTATTTAAAGATACTTGCTCCAATCATTTTTGGGACCCCCAATTTCTCCAGAAGTAGTATCAATTTCAGATGAAAGGTCACATTTTCTTTCATTGTCATTATGAAATTTTCAGCCTTCAAATCCATTTCTTTCCCAATTTAATGTAAAAAGATGCTGTTTTAATGGTTAATCATTAGCAGTGAATAGGGCGTTGCAAGATAGATTATCACGCCATCCATCCATCCATCCATCCATCCATCCATCCATCCATCCATCCATCCATACATACATACATACATACATACATACATACATACATACATACATACATACATACATACAATGTATACTAGGGCACATGTGGTCCAGTGGATCAGCGTTCGGCCCGCACGCCAAAGTTTGTGGGTTCGAGCCCCGCTGGGGTCAATGTGTTTCGTCCTTGAGTAAGGCGCTTTAGCTCAATTACTCCTCTCTACCCAGGTGTATAAATGGGTACCGGCATTATTCAATGTTGGGAAGGTAACAGACTCGCTGTAGATGAGGTGTGGCGATCCCATTACAGCAACATTATATGGTGGAGTCTGGCCCAATCGCTTCAAAAGAGAGATGGGCACTCCGTTCCTGTGTACACAGGTCTGTCCCCTTTACCTTACTACTAAAAAATACATCGCGGTCCCCAGACCATGAGTGTTGTCTGCCGTCGCAGTTTTTGAATGGGGCCGAAGGTCACATGAGTTCACCATGGTCATATGAGGTCACCAACATGTAACCCCACCCTGCCCCCTCCTTTCCACCAAGTGACATCATCGTAGCCCTTACGAAACTCATACGGCATGCAATATATTAAGGGTTAACATTTTGACTGGCCGAAGGTCACATGAGGTCACCAACATGTCACCCCACCCTGCCCCCTCCTTTCCACCAAGTTACATCATCATAGCCATTACGGAACTCATTCGGCATGCAATATATTAAGGGTTAACATTTTGACCACAGACACACACATAGATACACACAGACATACAACCAGAGTAATCCCTATGTGCCTCTGCAATTCTTGCAGACTACACAAAAAATAAGGTCTGTCTGGTCTGGCATTTTGTTATGCTTTGATATATGGGACTGATATTTGGCATGAAGGTAGGGTAGAACAGTATAATGTTTGTTATCAGGACTTGTGACCAAGAGGTTAAAGGTCATCCAGAGGTCAATTTGAGGTCCATTTCCATAGAAATGTCCTATACTAAAAAATAAGATCTGTCTGCGAGTCTGTCCGGCTATGCAATTTGTTATGCTTTGATATATGGGTCTGATATTTGGCATGAAGGTAGGGGAGGACAGCCTGACCTTTGTTTGCAGGGTTTTGAAGTGATCCAAAAGGTCAAAGGTCATCTAGAGGTCAATTTGCATAGAATGCCCTATGACCACCATATTTGGTCACAATGACCACTGACCTGAGCAGAAAACACATCTGAGGTCAAAGGTCACACATAGGTCAAAGGTCACATACAGGGGGTGCACTAGTAAAAACAAAAAGTTGTTTCCAACATTACTTGGTAGTGAGTGCTTGCAGGTACAAACAAATGAGGCTCTCATATCAAGTAGAGAACACAATGCATAATAAATTGGAACAAGTGTCATCCTCCTACCATATATTTAGTGATTTGATCTTGGATGACCCCTCATGACCTTGACCACATTCACTAAGTTTCATGACCATACAAACATGTGCAAAGATATGACCTTGAAATGACCATCAAAATTGTTGGCACTGAATGTTGACCACATCCACCAAGGGTCATCCTCCTACCATATATTTAGTGATTTGACCTTGGATGACCCCTCATGACCTTGAAATGACCATCAAAATTGTTGGCACTGAATGTTGACCACACCCACCAATTTTCATCCTCCTACCACATGTTTAGTGATTTCACCTTGAATGACTCTGCATGACCTTCAAATGACCTTCAAAAATTTTGGCATTGAATGTTGACCACACCCACCAAGTTTCATCATCCTACCACAAATAGCAATTTAACTCCACTTTTTTCTATTTTTGACCGCATTTGACCTTTGACTAATGCCACATGACCCTCCGAAGAACTCATCCACCGCCTACTTGAGTGACATCTATGGTGCAAAGATGGACACCCATACTTGCTCCAATCAAAAGATATCGTGTTGACAATGTTTATTATAGCGATTTAACCCTATTTTTTACCTCATTAGACCCTATTTTTGACCACATTTGACCTTTGACCCATGCCACATGACCCACTTTGTATCCCACCCACCGCCTTCTTGAGATACATCTATGTTGTGAAGATGGACATCTACACTTGCTTAGTTCCAAAGATATCGCATGGGATGCACACACATGCGGACGGCTAGCATTTCTATAGTGCCCCTTCGCCAACAAAAGTTGGCGGGGACCAACAAGCACTTTTTAGTGAGATTCAGGGCCATGGACTTTTTGTGTAAATGGACCTAATCCCTAAAAATGGTCTTATGAGACTTTTTGAACATTTCATCACAAATAGTGGACTTTGTCAATTTTTCTATATATTTTGGACCTTTCTATAACAAAGTGGACCTTTTGCCCTTTTTGTGGATTTTCTTTTTTGGGGGAGTGTGACTGCACCCACGGCATACAGAGCCTGGTGAGATTTCATTGGCTCATTGCAATACAACACTGTCTTTAGAGATGTCATTTTTCAGCATTAAGGCTGACTCAGAGATTTTGAAATACATATTTTTTGTGTAGTAATTAAAAAGAGTCAACCAGAACTAAAGATACTCACCTAAAATGCTCAATTCCAAAGTTAGAGATGAATCAGATTTTTTGTTTTCATGCAGTACACATTTATGTACAGTATAACAATGCATAGGATACAGTATTTATCAAAATTTCCGGATCCGGAATTTTTAAACAAAGTTGTGACTTTCTATTTGAAGTACTTCGATTTGGGCTTAGTTATTTCACACAGTGATTATTTATGAACACAAATCTCTGAGTCAGCCTTTAAGGGCAATTTAAGGGACAATGAACATTCGTAACATTTTAAGCCCAGGGGGAAAATATTAAGTCATCTTGAACACCTGGTTGATAGGCTAGGATTATTGCCTTTTGAGGAGATAGATATGGCTATTTGGCTCTTTTCAACTTTGTTCAGCTTTCTAAATTGCCTGACTACCATCTTTTAGCAAAAACAAAACTTTTAGACATTTTGGGCCAGTACTTTGTTTGTTTTCACAGATGTAAATATCATCTATAATTCTGAAGACATCAAAGGAATAGGAAAGGGTTCCATATATACCCCCTCTTTGAAATTGTACAAGAAACAAATTCTTTTATATTTATGGCCTTACACTAGCAAATACCCTAACCCTAAGGCCAAATATAAAATTATAATTTGTTACTTGTAGAACTTCGAAGAGGGGTACATATGGAACTCTTGCCTATATGGGATACAATTGTACACACACACACACCCATAAAACACAAACCCACACACACAATTCTGACACAAAAGCACACACAAACAAGCAACAAATAATCTTATAGCTTTTAACAGTACCCTTTCTCCCTCCGTGGTAATCTGAATAGCATTTGGAATTAATCGAATGGTCCTCTCTTTGGTAATTGCAGTGATCTCTTTCAGTCTAATCGTAAGTAGCGTCTCCCACTTAAAGATGTTAGCGTAGAAGCACAGCCACTCCTCCGTGACGTACATGCGACCGTGCACCAGAATGTCCTTTTGGAGGGCGCACGAGTAGTCTGAAAATAGTCAAAATAACAGAAATATGGATAGCTTGTTACTAGTACTACTTTATACGCTGTTAACTTCATGAGGGTTTTATTTTCAAAAACTTCATGGACATGGAAATGTGAAGAGAAAATAGGGGAAATAAAAAGATACATACACTGGAAAATTAATTTCAATGACATGGTTAAAGCGGCACTGGCACATTTTCACAAAATATGTAATGTTTTCAATTTACTCACAAATAGTAGTCTTGGTTACTGGAAGAATAGAGATAATATTATTATATTTTACACATAAAAATAACATACCCAAAAAACAGGGACATTAATAAGAGGCTTAAGACACCCAGGTAAGTTTGCTTACCTTTAATCCACCAATGTGTCTATTACATGAATATCATGGATTCATACTCATTGACATTAAAACCACTAAGGTCACAGACCGGTCAAACAGGGTGCATGCTGTGGGAATCAACTCCGGCATGTGTTTTCTTGTGTTAAACACCATTTCCTTCGTCTGCTGAATAAATATCACTGGAGTCATTTTATTGTAAAATTGTTGTGTTTACCCATAAGGGTGCTGATTTGGTCTTAATCACTTTGGGTGAGGGCTAATGTATATAAAAAGCTTTATAACCATGCAAAAATATCAATTTTGAAAAATCTTGAGGGTGTGCTATTTTTCAAATGTGCCAGTGTCTCTTTAACAATTTCAAGACTATCAAGATTTCACAACAGCCCACTGATAGGAATGAGCCCCATATTCAGGCACATTGAAGTAATGCATGCCTTGAGGCATAGAGTGAACAGGTTTCCGCTCTTGGCTCGCCAACTTGGCCGACACACATGCCTATACATAACACACAACTACCTGTTATACTAGTCCAAGAATATTTCAGTAGTGTAGGATAAAGTGACTTAGTCTGTATGCCTTTAAGTGACAGTAAACTGAATTCAAATTTTATAAAATTCCTGAAAACTGCCACTTTTGCAGGAATCTTATGCTAGTTGAATTCTTTGTGTCATTTTCTCTCTGAAAATGTATTATTTACTTTTATGTAACAATAAAAAGTATCCTTAATACTTTCTTGAGGGCCCTGTTAGAGGTTTCTGATTTTTGGCTCTTGGTACTCAAATTCAAACTAATGGTGTTTTGTTAATCCCTTCAAATGTCAACTACAACAAAATACTCTTCTCTGCTGCTGATATAGCCCAAGATCACAAAATACACACTTATCAGTGGGGAATATGATTGGACCCTGCAGTCAAGTACGGACACAGTACCCTGGTCTGCTGTCAATGAGACATGTCTACTCCAGAGGGTGTTTTGAACCAATCCCATAATGCATTGCAATGTGCCTATACTGTACTATACTAAACATTTTAGTACTTATGGATAAAAGTGTTCAAGAAGTTTAAGGACCACTAAACAATTAGCACTTTGTGGGCTACATTGAGTGTCAAAGTCAGGATTTTGATGTGTTAAGGGGCATTTCGTGATCCACAACCTCATCCCTCCCCCCCGACTTACCGCAAAAAAAGTTGTGATTTTATAACATCTGAACTGTTGATTCAAGTATAGTATGTGTGTCTAATCTTACGCGCAAATTTGATCTACTCTTGAGAAATTGAATATCTAGTGAACCTTAAACCAAAACTTAGGTGCTAGGATCACAAAATGCACCTTTAAGATAGGGTTTTTGTGATCACATGACATTGAGCGAAATTTCCCTAAACAGGTGCATTGTGGGATGGACTCAATACACCCTGTGTCCACCCTGACAGCTTTCAATTATTCCTGGATGACAAAGAGAATTTGACCTTTTCTCTTGAAAGTTACAAAAAAAATATCAAAACTGCTCTTTAAAGCAACGATTCTAGAAGGTTAATATTTAAATTACACTCCTGAGTCTAAATATTTTGACAAACTGTTAGAACTTGTTGATCAAGGCAGAATTTGCTGTCAATTTCAATATTCAACCTTCAAGTACTGATTTTATAAATTTCTGATGAGGTACTTCGATTTGCAACCTAATCTGGCATCCCGTGTGAAACTTATTTTTTGAACATCAATCCCGACAGCTCAACTCCGCAACAAGTACAGTGGCTGTGATTTCTATGCGAGCCCTATGGGACATATAAAATTACAAATTGAAATGTTTATTTTTGTGAACAGACTCTTGGTCAACTGATACTGTGTGAAGTAAGTGTTTGTTAAGACTATAATTTTAAGGCATGGATTTTTGGATTCCCTCATCAAATCCTCCATCTCCTTTTAATTTGGTAGAATCATAATTAAAGGGATAAGCAGCGATTTGCTGATCCAAAACATCGAAAAATCATCAAAATTGGTATATCGGTATTTTCGTTACTGGCATAGATGTACTAACATAACCTGCAAGTGGTTGGCTTGAAATCTGTGTATTAAAGACAAGGCAGTACTTTTTATCTGATTCTGTAATTTCTACACGTACATTATCAAAATTCCCACCTGAGATAAAAAAAGCCTTTCCATGTGAATATCCCAGATTTATAACCGTAATATTGTGCACCGTGTCCTGTACAGTTTGACCTCAAACACAAATATTATTGATCTTTGTTCTGTACTGGTGTAAACCACAATCAGCTGTTTAGTGTAGATTTTGAATTGTCATCGCTGTGTGTCTATATGGGGGAAACGGTACGACAAATTTCCTCAAATACATCATTTTTTTACTATTTGGTATTTTTTCCCCAAATTAAAGTAGTTATATGGAATTTTACATAGTTATCTTTGATTTAAAAGCTAAAAAATGCATTTCCACATTTTTTTATTCTCTTGCATTTCTGCTGCTTATCCCTTACTTTGTTTATTATTGAGCTGGTCTAATTTTAAAAAATGTACATGTAAAAAAGACTTCAGATATTGGAAAATTGTATTTGTGATTTTGATTTCATATAAAAGGCCAAATTTTTCTACATGAAATTCCAGCCTCAAAATCCAAGTCATTCCAGAGATAGAGGGCTAAAACTCAAGTTGGCAAATTGACAGTATCATCCTAAAAAAATTAACTAGCCTCCAGTCTTGCTTCTTGATCACAATCTTGCCCCCTTCCTATGCAATATATAATCCTTTTATATTATTTTCAAAAACGGACTAGAAGATCTGCTTTAATTTGGCAACAAAAAATTAGCCACATCCAATAAGTTCACCTAAAATCTTGGATTTGGGCCTAAAACTGACTCAAATTTTTATCCCCTGCCAGACTGGCCTGCATGATGAACTTAATCAGTTCCTCTACCTGTTGTCGTCATTCTCACAGGGGGACTGTCGTCTCCTACTACCTGTCTCTCTATCACCTATCAGGGGATGACTCCAGGGTGGAATAACTACTTGTGAGTTGATCTCAATGCCACAAGAGATCTTTGGTGTCAGGAGGGTTAAAGTAAGATGGGACACCAATGTGAACATTAAAGGGATTAGCAGCGATATTGCGAGAGAATCGAAAAATGTGGAAATGCATTTGTTTTAACTTATTAATCAGGGATAAGTGTGTACAATTCCTTACGACTGCTTTGATGTAGAAAGAAACCACCAAATAGTGAAAAAAATGAAGTATTTGAGGAAATTTGTCATACCGTCTCCCGCAAATAGACATACAATGATGACGTCTCAAAATCTACAATAAACAGCTGATTGTGGTTTACACTAGCACAGAATAAACACAGATCAATAATGTTTGTGCTTGAGGTCAAACTGTATTGATCATGGTGCATAATATCACGCTTAAAATCTGGGATATTCATCGAGAAAGGCTTTTTTGATCCCAAGTCGGAATTTTGATACGCACGTATAGAAATTAAAGAATCAGATAAAAAGTACTGCCTTGTCTTTAATACTCGGATTTCAAGCCAACCACTTGCAGGTTATGTTTGCATATCCATGCCAATAACAAAAATAAAAAAAATATGAATTTTGATGATTTTTTTCGATGTTTCGGTTTAGCAAATCGCTGCTAATCCATTTAAAAAATTACTTTGAGGCACTGGGACAGAACTTGAGCAAGTGCCACTACATTTTACATTATTCTAACTAACAAGGTACAGTTTAAAGACCAAAGCAGACCAGGTTTATTCAAGGCCCCATGGTTTATTTTGCTTTTCCTCGATCACTTACTGATGTATTTTAGGCAAAACAAAACAACAAATTTATCACTTTGAGACTTCAATTGATACCCTCTCCTTCATAACACAACAGAATTGAGT
>JAMKCH010034186.1:0-14579 GCA_023653785.1 Ophioderma brevispina
ATTGACCAACTGCTATTTGCACAGCTATTTAATGTTCACAAAAAATAAAGGAAATCTACCAAAAAAATGTTGGCAACGTAAAAAGCCACCAAGTTTTAAAAGGTACGCGCAGATAAAGTTAATAAATGTAAATAGAGCACAAGTATACTCAAGTGCATCTGCCCATTGGCAAAATTGGTCCCATTTCTTCTACAATGCAATTTTAGAAAATGCCCCTTTCCCACTATCAACCTCCATACAGCCCAAATATAAATTTATAGATTTCATGCTAGAGGCACTGATGTAATGATACCGAGTTCAAAACAGTTCCTCCTTATGAGGCAACCAGAGCAGCGGGAACCTTCCTTTCGTCTTTAGTACTTTTCCTACCAGGGTGTATCAGGGAAAGGCTGGTATAAAAAAAGTACCCAGAAACATATGTGCATGAAATGTACTGATGATACATTGTTCCAGTCTACGGCTGTGTGGAAAGTATTTTTCGCATGGTGTATATTATGTTATACGTCATCAGCACTCACACTTTACGGACCGCCGTAGTTCCTGTCGTAAAATAAGTTCTGTGCACGACCACGATGCAGTCACACCTAGCAAAATTTCAGGGGATCATCAAGAAACAAATCTCTTCGTTGATAAATGTTAGAACCATATGGGATATCGAAAAACTTCAAAAAGGCTCTGAAAAAGAAAAAAATGATCCAAAAAGGTAATTTTTTCCAAAATAATGAATTTTTGCCGAATATGGATCACAAAAAACGCGGCCCAATTTTCATAACGCGCGCTGGTGACGCTAAACTCAACATCAACTTTCAAGGGCCTAATTATGTGTACACCCTGTATGCACTGACCATAAGCAAAGCATTTACTTAACCCTATCCCCACTAAGACTCACTAAATCTGTTGTTTTGAAAGTGAGTTTTAACGAGTTTCAGATTTTAACAAATACTGTAAAAGCAGTGAGCTTTAGTGAGCTTCAGTTGAAAAGACTTTTACTACTTTTTAGTGAGTTTCAGTGAGTTCTAGTAGCCTATGGAAAGTGGTAAGAAAAGAAGTTAGATCTTGTTGGTATATTACTATATTACAGCAGTGAGTTTAGTGAGCTATAGTGGTAAATGTACCATTTTACTGGTGAGATTTAGTGAGTCTTGGTGCCCAATATGTAAAACCTACACCCTATAATATATGGACTTGCATTCTAAAACTCAGTGAGATTTAGTGAGTTTCAGTGGCTTGGACTCAAGTCTTTTGATCTGTAGATTCTTGCACATTTCAATTAATCCATAATTTCTCCCAACAATTATTTAATACATCAAAATTACTATACATGTAAGTGGCTAAATAGCCACAGAGAGATAATATTCACTAAATTGGCCCAGGTAAAGAAATGAACTTTGCCAGCAGAGTGTTGTGTACATGTATGCTAAATCACAAGTACTTGTTGAGATGCACAAGTAAGAACTAGCTGGATGCAGAATATCCTTAACTGCATGGCAGCTTTTATTCTAAATTCTATCATTCATTTCTTAATTTTATCCTAGAGTAGCTGGTCCTTTTTCATAAGAACCAAACACCTATTAGTGTCCAGGTCTTCATTAATGAAAATAAGAGGAGCTCTGTTAATAACTCTCCTGAGTTCATTTAGGTGCACAACAAAGGGTTCCATAATACTTGCATGTCTTATCAAAAACATATGTATGCCTTTCAAGTAATAAGGAGCTCAAATTATTGAGCTCCTGAAGGTCTGTTGAGGAAAACTGTAGGAGTAAGTGGCGTAAAGTTAACGGCCGAGAAGCAATGAGAACCAAGACACCTGCGGGGAAACGGTCCGAGAAGCAATGAAATGCAAAATTTGTTTCTCATTGATTCCCGTACGTCAACAACAAAAAAAAAAATTATTCTCATTGCATCTCGGACGATATTCGGCAAAACCCCCGGTGACGTGTTAGGGTTAATTAGATAATCAGATAAGGCTACCCTGGGTGTGACAATCAGACCTTCATTTCTGATGAGCTCAATTGCTCCAGAGCTCCTACAGTTTTCCTCAAGAGACTTTCAGGAGCTCAATAAATTGAGCTCCTTATTACTTGAAAGGCATACATATGTTTTTGATATGACATGCAAGTATTATGGAACCTTTTGTTGTGCACTTAAATGAACTCAGAGTTATTAACAGAGCTCCTCTAAACTTGTGTGCAGTGATAGTCCATTTAATGTTAGTACTTTGCAGCCGTGAACAAAGCCATAAGAAATGGTTACTGATTTATGAAATCCGTACCTATTAAAATATTTTGCAGATCACACCGTGCTTGTATGGAAGGTAGACCAAGATCAAGACACCAACTATGGCTACCCACAGAGGGCGCTCAAGGGTCACAGCCACTTCGTATCGGATGTCGTCATCTCATCAGATGGTCAGTTTGCTCTCTCTGGTTCCTGGGACAAAACGCTCCGTCTGTGGGATCTGACTGCGTAAGTGAGCTCTAGGCATGCAGCCATGCAATTACTGTGACTGCAGGTCAGGGCTAGAAGAAACGCAAAATTTCCAGGGAACTAAAATTTTAGGAGATATTTCCTGGGAGTAGTGAAATGTTTTCTCACTCAGTTTCTCTTTCCATCTTTTTCTTTCCTCTTCCCCTTTCTCCCTCTCTCTCTCTTTTTTCTCTGCTGAGTCTGCTCAAAAATTCCCGGCAGTGATGAAAATTTCCCGGGAACCAAGTTCCCAGTTTCCACACTTTTTCTAGGCTTGACTGCAGTGTCTGGAGTCATCCACAAGTAATGTCCAAGATTGCAAAACCAACATGTTATACTTTAGGGTGGGCATTTTGTGAGGCTATATAGGTTGGTTGCCAAATAACTTGCGTCTAATATTACTCTAAAGCGGTGAAATACAAATTTGCTCTTGTCCCTGGTTTTGTGTCATCTGCGAAGCAAAAGGCACATAGAGATTGCTTCGGTATACTTTGTCTAGTCTGAAGTATGAAGTGACGACGTGCGTGTATACCAAGTACGGCAGTACCGCCTTTCAGTTGCAGTGCGCTTGTGCTTTGCCTCCGCATGCGCTGAAAGTCAGTACACAGAAAGTGCGTTCTGTCTGGTAGTGGTAATAATGTTAACCCCAGTTTCCACATACGCACATTTTCATGACACTTGGACGCTGGTCCTGGGTAGTGTCCCACATGTTGGTGACCTTTCAGTTTGTGACCGCATGTGACCTTTGTCCCTGTTCAAAAAACGCACCGGCAGACGACACTGACATGCGATCGATGAACGCTGTATTTTTCTCACCAGCCCTACCAATTTTGAGACAAATCTAAAGTGCAATGTAATTTAATGTGGATTTTAAAGGCCATTTTGCTGGAATTTAGAGTGTCTTATGCATGTAAAGTGTAGAAAGTCACAATTTTCATTCTAAAAGAATTTGTGAACGGCTACACCGCCCAAAGTAAAAATTATCAACATTTCAAAGTGCCCGCCATCACGTGTTACGGTTCCATGGGCGACACAATAAGTTATATCCCTCTAAGGGTAGTTGGATGTCAACCGTGGGCCAAATAGTAATGTTGGTCGCCAGTCTGCGGATAAGATCAACACAGTGAGCTCATTCGGTGAATTCTGACCAACAGTGATAAACGTCATTAAAGGGGGGCATTGGGATGATAACGTCATATGGCACTTAGGAGTAGGTTATGTCCCGCGAACGAGTTCTGATAGTTTGCAAACAGGGACGATAAAAATGAGCAGCGTCTGTTTGTCCGTCCGTGCTTAAAATGTTAACCCTGAACATTTGCCAATATTCTTTTTAGATGAGCTAAAGTAGTCAAATGAGATATTGTTGGTGGAAACAAGCCCCTATAACAAAATATGTCCAAATTGGACATATATTTTGATCAGATGAGTAGAGTAGACAAACTTGGGATATGATTATCGACAGTATTTTTGGTGAGTTATGAAAGGAGTTCATTATATGAGTTTATGTTTTAGAGTTATTTGGCGATACGATGGAGTCATGGCAAGTTATATTTTGGTGGCTATGGAGGAGTAGTTTGTCTCCTTTAGTGATTCAAGACATCGCGGGGGACATATTTTACGATCGCGTAAATCCGGTTCTGTTGTTAACCATTTCTTGTTCTTGTCACAGAGGCCATCACAGCTCGTCAGTTCATCAGCCACGAGAAGGATGTCCTCAGCGGAGCCTCTCAGCCGACAACCGTCAGATGTGTCTGGGGCATGGACAATTCAATCAAAACTGTGGAAAACCTTGGGTGTGTAAGTGTAAATACCACCATCAAGGTCCGTGCATGGCTGTTATACAATTATGGTTGCGGTAGTTTTGTGAAAATTTTGAAGCGACATGGAAACACAAGATGGAAAAATGCATTCTTATTAACATGAATAATTACAAGTTATAGATTTGATTGAAATAGTAACTTACATTATTATAATTAAAAAAAATGAAAATTGAAAAAAATGTTGCAGCAGCGGTGATTCAAGAAACCTCGACTACCTTCTTAGCTGCTGTGAAGAATTACAGCTGTATGACCTTATTATGATGCGAGAGTATGCGGTCTAGTGGAAAAGTGAGGTAGAGCATGTGTGTTCTAGTGAAAAGCGCAGGACTCGTGATCATTAGTTGTGAGTTCGGCCTTGCCGTGGCCAAAACATGTTGTGGCATGAGCAAGACACAACTCTATCCTGCTTGTCCTCACTCACTCAGGTGTAAAGGGGCAGCTATAGGGGTCAGTCATATTGTGCACATTATTAATTTGCTGCAGAAATTTCAATATGTGAAAAATGTGATTGCGAAGCGGAATAATTGTAATAAAGCCTTTTTGAGACTAATTGTATAAACGCTATATAAATGATAGCATTGATTTTATATAATCTTGTGAACACAGGCCATGTTGGCAGAGTGTTAGAAGTCCCCAATCATCTACTGCGTGCCATCTATACTCGCAGAATTTCGGTGCGTAGTCGAAGTACGCTCGTATATGTCCACCAAAACGGTGCACATCTGCTTATTTTGAAAACGTGGTGCATGTGTATATTTTTAAACTGGTGCTGTCCTCACAGAAATTGGACACCATTTATTAGTGCACTGTGAAATGAAAGAATCATTCCTGCTTCCCCATCAGTTTTGAAAATGTTTTAGACAGACGAAATGTTTTGGAGATATTACTCAAAGAACATTCAGGGTCGATCTTTTCTGCTAGGCAGAAACCTCTAGGCTATGGGAAAAACTTGTTCTGGTGGACAGATCTGTTCACGTAGGGTTGATCAGTCAGGCCTTTTTGGGTGGGGTTTTCACCAGCAGCAAAACCCAAAAATTGTACATGCATATGGCAAGTTTAAATGTAAAAGAAATGTCGAATCGGGCCGTGTTTTGGCACCTTATGTCTATGTTTATGAGTAGGAATGAATTGTATATGCCCGCATCACGTGTTACCGGTTCCATGGGGACATAAAGTCATATCCCATCTTATGGTTCTGGTGTCAACGTGGGCAAATAGTAATGCTGTCACTGTCTGCTGGATAAGTTTTCACAACATAAGGCTTATCGGTGATATGGGACAAACACCAATCTTATCAGAAAAATTAGTTAGTCCAAATACTATGAAATTTGGCGCAACCTACTTGAAGAGCCGTATGTAATTGCATTTTGTAATTCCATCACCAGCTTTACATGGAGACTGCCACAAGGACGGGTGTCATGCGTGAGGTTCTCACCCTAACAATCCAACCCCAAGCATTGTGTCTGCCGGATGGGATAAGGTTGTCAAGGTAGGTAAGTACAGTTTTTAAGGTTTAAACAAATATGATTGCCCAAGATCCAACTTGTCATTTTGATTAAGTTTGTGTTTTAAGTTTGGCAAATTGTTATCATTTGAAGAGAATAAGTTAAATGGCTAATCAAGTTGGACCAAAGCTGGGATTTTGAATTTGCATGCATAGTTATCTATTTGATTGGAAAGTGATGTGCCCGGTGGAAGATGGATTAAGAATGATGTCATTCGCAATATAGTAGTGCATTGTAGAAGAAGTGGGAAATATTCATGCCTACATAATTTCTCACGCTTCCGTTGCACTCTAGCAAATGAGAAAAGACCCTACTATTTGTGTGCAAGGTCTATGTAGAATGCTCAAAAACAACATTTAAAACAAGTGAAAATTATAAAAAATAGCAGAGAAGCCGCAAAAAAATTACCATTCGTGCCGTAGGTTTATCTTCATTTTCCCCTGGAAAATGTAATTAAAGGCAACTCACACTTGAGTTGTTCAGTATCAAAAAATGGAATAGTTCACATGTTAGTTTATGTCTCAACTAGTGTTTTATATGACAGAATTTAATACACATCCAACCTTTTTGAGGCCATCATTACTACCTATTCTGTAAAACCCCCAAAAGACAACCTTAGACTGAAAATGAATTTGGTTAAAACAATTTGGTGGTAACGGTAAAACAATTTGTTTCATTACTTATCACAAAGGTATACCTATCATCGCTATATTACTAGTCCATAAGTGCAGGTATCAATGTAATTGAACAGACAACAGGCGGAGTATTGTCATTCTTGTTATATTCCAGTGAGGCTAGAGTCACTTGTACTGCCAAACCCTAGTGGTGTATGAGGCTATTGTCCTCAAAAATTAAGCTGTGATACTGATTTTATTCTCTGACCTCCCAACATGTGATTGGGTCAGCCACCCAACAGTACATTTTCAACTAATCAAAACTCAAGTATTCTGCTGAAACCTCTAAAGAAATGAAGTGCGTAAGTAAACAAATTCCATTGCACTATAGTTCTTGGTCACTGAATTGTTGTTGGGAAGTTATCTCAACAACCGTCTTGGGAGGCAATCAATTTTTCAGTTTATAGATGATTTTTAACATTCCAAAATGGGGTAACAGATCATGGGTCCGAGTTTTTCACGTTCCTAACGTGGAGCAGCATACACCAAAACATCCAGACTTATAAATGTTGGAGTTTAATCGTTCAGCCATTTGGATAGTAGAAGCAAAATATGTGTGGTTAATTAATGTGCTTGAACACTTGGTCGATGGTTTTTATTCATAATATCTTAACACTAAAAGGAACTATTTCCTAGGCCAAAATTTCAGTCGTAATAAGAAAATATTGAACTTCCTTATGATACCATAATCTCAATTTTGATGGAGTAAAATGGGGGAAGGGAACTAGGTTTGTCGGATAGGGGTTCACCCACATTTAATAAAAGTAGGTACAATGTAACTATTGAATGAAGATTAGGGTAAGAGCATAATTGCATGCATTGGACGGGAAGTGTCCACAAGTAATCGAAGGACTCCCAGGAACAGTTCAAATGAAATGGGATTAGGATAACTTTCTCCCAACCTCGTCGCCAAAACATGGCTTTATGGTTCATTTCCTACTTAATGCATCTGTGTTGCTGTTGCAGTGAGGTGTTTTGTCTGAAATACAGTCTTTGCCCAAAACACTGTATTGCAGGACTGCCAATGAAATGAAAGGATTTGCAAGTGTGTTGATGAGTTGCAGCAGAAAGTAATGTTAACTCTCCACATTGCAAATCACTGCAACGCAGATGCAGTGGAGGTATGGATATTAATAGGTAGGTGGGCAAGTATGACTTTTTTTACAAATTTTTTTTAAGTCGCGCATATTCTATGGCCTTTGGCTCCTGACAATGAATCAGGCAAGCTTTCCACTTCAAGATAAATTTTTGGGTGGTTCGTGAAGAAAGTTTTGGACCATTGAGTTCTATGGGGCTTTTCTGCACTTTTGAAAACAAAAAACAAACATGATATTCATCCGGAGTTTTATAGAAAACTCACAATAGTGCTTTATAGGTTTAGGCAAATGATTGTCAAAGAAAAAACAATACAAATGTATTCTCAATGGCAAAAATACACTTTTTCCAAACTCTTTTTCCTTCAATGGAGGCACAGGGCACTGCATAGAACAACAAAACAAGTGTGTGAGTGATGAAAAATGAAGGAGTCTATTGTTGATAGGTCAAGGGCCCTTGCAACCCGTTACATAATTTTGCTAATACCTGTGAATGGTATTGGGGTGTTTTCATACAGCAGGTGCATGTGTGGTACTATTAACATATGTGACCCCACTTTTACAAAACCAGGAACAAGTCCACAGTGACCAAACACCCTTTTTGCAATGAAGGTTGTTGTAAATACCAGTAATCAACATAGCAATCCATCATGTAGAGTCAGACTTTTTGTTATGCCTTGCTTTTCAAATTCACCCAACCAAAGTGGGCAGGCAACTGTCTACATAAAGCACAGTTAATGTTAGCATCCAGTCTTTTGTATCTACTTCAGGTACAAGTGCTTAAAAGCAAAGAATATCTGGCGCATCATATGCAAAGAGGTTCTATAGAGATAGAGAGGCAAAAACGTTACTAATCTTTAGAAATTCACCCGTACCATGTTTGGCCGACCACAAAGAAAACCTAGATTACCAACAATAGAAAGCAATGCCTGCCTCCGCTTCCACATATTGTGGGTGCCGCTTTGCATATCCACTAATCGGTGGTTAGTGATACAAATTAAAGTATGTGTAGAGGGTGGCAGGTGTAAAATAGTGCACCTGGGTCATTGTGCTCATATACTTTTTTCTCCAAAGCATGCGTGCTGAGGTGACAAGAAAGATGTATTCCATTGAGGCGGGTTATTAAATCAAGACGAATGATGTGTCATTTCATTCGTGCGTGGCAATGGGCGGCAACATTTAACCACCCAATAGCACCCAACATCCAACATGATATTTTGGCGGATTGGTTGTATCGAATTGACAATTATGTTTGTATACAAGCAACCAAACTGCTTCTATTCCTGCAATATTCAAAATGTCAGCGCCCCAGCCACGGAAACTGGTTTTGAATGCGTTTCAACCCCTTGATTCATATGTGGGGATACAGCATTTTTGTGAGACTTGAAATCCATCACTGGCTAGTGGGATTAGTCTATTTTAAAGGCAAACTAAAGTTGTCTGGCCTTTTGTTTGTTAAAGTGAATGATGGGGATTTAGACATATCTGATTGGTTTTGATCAATGAGGAATAAGTCTGTGACTTGTTCTGGTTGTAGAAAGAAGTGGGTCAATATAGTAGCAGACAATCATTGTGTGTTGTAAAGCGGGTGTATTCCTGTTCTATAAATAATTTAAACCAGTAGGGGAAAGTTGTAGCTGTGCTAATGAGTGACACACGCCCTCTGCAAGGTTAAGACATTTTCCTTTAATATAGACAATCAGAATCTGGTTGTAGTTTAGGAAAACCTTGATTACAAGAGAGGAAATACACCTAGCACATGTGCATGTTACAGGGTTGTCTCGTTTGTATGTGCGCAATAACTAATTTAACTCAAAAACCACATTGAATTTATGTACAAAAACTTAAAAAATCCATGGTGGAACCAACCCAAAACTTTAGGTTCAGTGAAAAAGCTTGCTTAGATTCTTTGTTCAGGAGCCAACATTGGCCATAGAATGCACACAACTTTAAAAAAAGTTTGCAACTTGCCCACCCCAACTATTCACCACAGACAATGATTGCAGAGTATAAATCATTATATATTCTGTGGTGATTCCAATGGTGATCTGTAACAACATGGCTGTAGACATTCATTAACTGCACAACACCGCAAACAGGCTAATGCCATCCACAACACTACCAGGGCCCCCTGTTTGGAATTGGAAGCCACACTCTGAAAATCAAGGACCCAATGATGTTCAGTCGTTCATGTCAAAGTTTACTGTATTGCTATTCAGGGTAGTGAGGAATAGTAGGGTAGAGAATCCATAGATAATGTTCTAAGATTACAACTTATTTAATGGTGGTTCTTTCAGGTATGGAATCTGACAACTGCAAGCGAAGCCCAAACAACAAGTCCACACAGGCTATCAATTGGGTACTGTGTCTCCTGATGGCTCTCTCTGTGCCTCAGGTGGAAAGGTAGGAGATTAAAACTATATTAATGACCTGAAATTTAACAAGGACATAGAGGAATGACAAAGAATTAGATGAATGAAAGTTAAACAAAAATAAAGTATTTTTTTTAACATTTAAAAACAAAGTGCAAACTCCATAACTAAGGATAATTCTCAGTGGTGCTGTACCGCACTGCACGGTTGATTATGCTGTGTTGGCACTTTGGTAGATGGATGCCTCCTGGATATTGTTGGGTGACACTCTGACCACATCAATAATCCACTCTCAGACTAAACCAATTAGTCAGTGGAACTTCAAATGTGGCATGGTGTTAGAACATGATGGGTTCATGTTCTGTATACATTTTTGATCAGGTATGAATATTAGTGGGCCTCATTTACATATTTTCAATCAATTGTGCTAAAGGTGCATTTGTGATTTCAGCCCTTCTGTTTTATTAATTGCTCACTGATATCCTTGAGAAAAGCTTATCACAAAAATTTGAGTTGATCCCAATCTGAGGTTTTTGGTGTGTTATGTGCAATTGCTTGTTTCGCAGTCCATAGGGCAACTTGATGAATTTATGTCCATCTACGGACAACAAAAATAAAAAATTGCCGGAATTTCTTACAGATGCGACAGAAAAATTGCAAATTAGCAAAAATACAAAATAGACAATTAAAAAATACATTTAGAAAATAAAATTTACATGCAAACCCCTGATTTTTCCTCAAAATGCCGCTTGAAAAATACAAAATTTTACATGCACAGGGAACATTTTTGCACATGCAGAGCCAAAGTTACATGCATATGTGCATGTAAAACCCATCTCTAAAATCGAGCCACTGCATGGATTACTAAGGCTATCGGTTCAGCTATGATGTAAAAAATATTTTTAGTAAAATTGGGGGGGGGGGGGGGTGGCGAGGTTGTGGATCACAAAATGCCCCTTTAAACCCAGTTGTGGGCATCTTAATTAAGCACCGCATAATTCTTGTACCATTGTGTCAGACGTCATCTGTCCAAGATTGAGCATTGGGGTATCTGTAGTTTGAAGTGTGGTAAGCTTACATTTACAGTGATATATTCGCAATGTGAATAAGAAGTAGGTTGGGCTATAGAGGTCACTTTGTTTACCTTACCTAATGGTATGTGAGTGCTAATGACCTCATAAAGGAAAATCCTGAAAACATTAATTTGCCTAACCACCTTCATGGTTAGCTAGTCAATTACTCAGGTACAAGCTTGGAATTCATTTACTTTCACATCATTTGTGTGTTGTATGAACAAATTTTCATGATGCACTAATCTGTCACTGTCTCCATGCCTTCGGCTGGATGTTAGTGTGTGGAAGTTTTGGTTTTGCGGGTTTGAGTGAATGTTTGAAAAACTTATCCAATTGCAACCAGTTGTTTCGAGAATCTTCCATCCTATATTACTAAACACAAACTAGAAACCCAATAAGACAACCCTTTTCAATAATGCATGCGCTCTCAAAACTGGATTGCCTAATATATGCCCCCATATTATTCTTCATTGAATTTTAAACAGAACGCACTCTTAATGTAGTTTACGTCTGTGCCACCCTGCGATTAAGACACATGCGCAAACGAACCCACTAGGCTGAACCCATGTGGTGTTCATCGCTGGCCCGCCACTTTCATCAAATAATACGGCGTAATGTCGAGTGAGGGCCACAGAGGATTTAGGTTATATTGCCCCAGAAGTAGCAAGGTTTGCGCACAATTTCTGGTTGTGTCATTTTTGTTCATGTCAAGGACGTGTGTTGTAAGAGTTACATCCAAAGAGCAACCCGGAGAAGTCTAGTCCGAGGTTGCGCTGGCTATAGTAGCCATCACAATTCCTTTACTGAAATAGACGTCGACATACGCGCACCATAAACTTGCTGCCTGTAATGTGCATCTTGTATCATTTGCACGTTCACGGATGGTCCTGGCGGAAAGGGCAGTTTGGACACAGAAAAGAATTATTTGACAGCCAGGTATAGCCTTCCATATTGTTTGCGTCATGTATGAGCTAGTGGAAGCCTTGAAGAAATTTTATGCCGAAGTCTCTATGAACACCGAGATGCTACAAAACTATCTCTTATAAACATAAGCAAAATCGTTCATTGGACAGGTGATTGATATTTTTGACAGCCAATATTTCCCCAAGCTAAAGTTCTTTAAATGAAATGTGTATAGTAATATAGTCCTGACACAAGATTCTCAAAATGTGAAAAATTGGATTCTTGTGTACGTCCAGTACACAAATATTTTATAGCTCATAGCGTGACCAATAAATTTGTGTATTGGATGAATACAAGAATCCTATTGTATACCAACTTAAGTCAAAGATGCCATATGTGCACTTAGCGATACTAGGAGATTGCAGATCTGTCTTGGTATATAGTTTGGTTCAATAGTTCTTTCTCTGTGAACTTAACGGTGAGATGCACTACTGAAAAATATTACAACACGTTGGTGGATACGAAAATGCTGTGTTCAAGCAATTCGATGAAATCAGATGAAATCAAACCACAACTCTTTATTCCACAGTGACAAATGAAAAATATTCCAATGTATTACTTCATTTTGCATTGTAATCACTTGTTTCATTGACAAGGATGGCCAAGCTGCTTGCGGACCTGAATGAATGAAGGCAGAATATATACCCACTGGAGGCGGTGATATTCATCAACATCGCTATGCTTCAGCCCCAACCGCTATCGGGCTGTGTTGCAGCAACGGATCAAGCATCAAGATATGGAGTGCAGTAAACCATAGGAATTGGGTGTCTGGATCTTCTAAGATTTTGGTTCCAGAGATGTAAATTATTTTTAAATTCTGAGATCAAATGTGTTAATGAGAAAGGTTAAACTGCATAAATTTTAAGTACCAAGTATGTTGAGAGAAGGGTTCTGTACCCTACACACATATCGTGAGAAATGTTCCCGGAGTTTCACCAGATGCTAAGCTAAAATATGGCCTTCCCGTAGGTTCAAATTTTGATTTTCAGGAAATGGGACTACTCCTATGTTACATCTGTTTTCTAAAACACTTCTATCCGCGGTTTTGTCTCCATGCCGTGGTGGCTAGAGATAGGCCAGGCCCACTGTGAGTAGGAGACAAAATTAGTGACTAATAAAAAATAAAAACAGTGGATGGGCTTTACATGGTGAGTCAAAAAAAAACTGGACCCTGATTATGCCCGCATTTGAATTTTGAGGTAAAATATATCTAAAATATTCGTACTCAAAATGAAAAGAAAGCTTAGTTCATTATCTTTAATTTGCCGCAAAGATAATTCACATCGGGTGAGTATAGACCAAGCTACAGCGTTTGAATCAGTAGTCTTTTGCACTCTGTCCACAGATTCACATTATAAAATGAATGGCGTTCAGAGAAGCAAATCAGTTGTCCAGAAAGAAAATCGGAACTATTTATAATTATTGACTGCAGAATAAATGTGGCGCATTTAACCCACAAAATTCAGTCACAATTTACCGTCATGGCCCCCTTAAACTTCTATGTCCTCATCTCTCATAAAAATAATTTGAAAAACTAAATTAACCTTATACAAGTATCAGTTTCTGGAGGAGTAGTGAAGGAATCAAACCATATGAAGGAACAGACATCGGTGAACAACCTTTGCGGTTTAAAGTATTGTCTATATTGTGCCAAAATAGGCCACATCTTGAAAAAGTTGTTTCTTATAAAAAACTTAACAATTCCAATGGCCTTACACTTTAAGATACCACTTTATTTGCCATAAACATAGAAATACATTGTCATCATTTGGGGCAGTCATTTGCTAGTAACCCACCGCCGTGCATTTCAAATGGGAATTCGTAGATAGGGGAAAAAGCTGACTACTTAATATAAAAGAAGGTAGCTCGGCCTAACTTATACGATTGGAATATCTTTGCAGCAAATTAAAGGTAAACAAACATAAAGCTTCCGATGATACCACATATGTTAGATATATGTTATTTACAAGTCAAAAGGGTGGACACAATAGGGTCAAGTTTTTAATCCATCAATTCATTGACTTGATGGATTATTGTCATAGAGAGCGGCTCGTTTTTTTCCCCCCCCCTAGTTTTATATATGTACGGCCTATATTGCGAAACTAGTCGGCCGTTTATGTCCGTTTCTCCAAATTTGGCAAAGTGTTCTGGAGGGTAGTGGGCGTTTCGCCGTAGGTTTATTTTTGGGAATTTAGTGCCGGGAGGCAATTTGGGGGACTTTTGTATCTTTTTGTGAGTTTTGGCCTCATCGGATGCCATGCTTGTCGTCTTTCTTACGAATGCTATTGGTTATGTGTGCACCTTTAACGTTTCTACGTCCGGGTTCTTCGGCAGAAAATGAAATGGTGATCGTGTTACAAACTTACCATATCTACCAAGGCCTTACCAGGGACTTAGGTCAAAAACAAGTGCGCTTCATTGACTTGAGTAGATTTAGTGTCAACAAAATGTTCCCTGATGAAGGTCGCCCGGCTATTATAGAGATTGACACACAAGGAAGTGGTTTAATTGAGATAAGACATTCAGTTATGTAATAACAGGGGTATTTTGCAACAAGTCTCAAAGAATTTCAGCAAAAGTATAATTTGCATTACTTTAGTAAAGCAAAACTT
>JAMKCH010034187.1:0-15367 GCA_023653785.1 Ophioderma brevispina
TTGATACATTTGTCCCTGAGAGGCAAGCAGTTTAGACTGGACCCCAGGTTTCTACAGCTGCATGCAACTTGCTGACTCCTGTACAATTTCTGAGGGTGCGTGTTCCATAGTATGGACATCGGCAATATCAGATTTATCGTGTAGCTCACCAGGATGTCACGCCAGTTTGATAGCAAAGGGGCATGTGCCTGTATAAATAATAAGCATATTTAAACTAAAAATAAAACGTTAAGTTGAAATCAATTCTTCTTTCACAATCTTTCAAAATTTAGGCAAGGAAGGGTGTATTGGTAGTACCGGCCAGTTGGGAACTGGAAGTTATCTAACAAAGTATGAAACATTTGTGAAGCGCCGTTGGTGTTATGGATGGATAATTACATTTTGTCAAGGTATGTACAGCTTTGGGATGTTGAAAATAATGTATTGGGTAATACATTGTTAAATCCATAAACTTGCACATACCATTAAGCCTGCATGACCGCAACAGCTTACCCTCAAACACTTGCAAACGCGAGTGCATACCATCAACCACTTCGGATGTGTGTGTGCTTACCCTCAAACACTTTGGGACATGTGTGCTTACCCTCAAACACTTGCAAACGCACATAGGCATACCTGTGAAACATTGTGGCGTGCCCTCAAACCACTGTGAAAATGACACCTGCGTACCCTCAAACACTTTCAAAAGTACAGGTGTATACCTAAAACACTTGCAAACGCAGGTGTAGTACCCTAAACACTGCAAAGCCTGTGTGTACCCTAACACTGCAAACGAGGTGTGTACCCTAAAACTTGTGAACGCCTGTGCTCCCTAAACATTTGAACGCACGGTAGTGTTCACATAAGTGTGGTTTTTGCGTCTATGACGCCACTTTTCCAAAGGTGGACGCACTTTTGTCTATATAGAGTAAAATTTGCGTCTTGGTGGACGCAAAAAAATAGCCACTTAAAACTACAACAAAATCACAGAGTTGCTCTTGCCACATGGTCACAATATGTATCATTTTTCACTGAAACAAATTAATTTCCTTTACACATTAAATAATGTAGCAAAATTTGTGAAAATTAAATATATGTAAAATTCGAATGTATTACGGTCTTTTTTTAGTTCCACTAACCTATCTCACCATCCCAAAAATGGTATTCAAGATACTCCACTCCAGTTCTTGTGGAGTTAAGGTCTCAGGTTAATTGCTTCTCAATATGCCCAGTTAGGTTTGGAATTGGATGTATTTTATGTTGTGTGCAGTCATTTAGAACAGTTCTCAAATCTGTTAAAACTTGACACGCATATAATTGAAAGACAACGCACTTTTTCAACCTCAGGGAAACAAATTTGCGTCCAGTTGACGCACTATTTCCAAAAAACCTAGTGTGAACCCTGACGCACGTGCGTACGTTAAAAACGGTGTGAAACTTGTGGATGTAACATAAACACTTGCGAACATGCGTGTGTACCACGAAATACTTGCGGGAACGAGTGTTCTTTACCAAAAATGTAAACACGCATGCATCCTGAAACACTGCGATGCGGTGCGTACCTTAAAACATTTGTGAACGCAAGTGAGTTACCCCTCAAAATTGTAATGCACATGCGACCTAAACACTAACAACGCACGTGCGTACCTTAACACATTGCAGAGCGAACACACGCAACTCTGACGGTGTTCTTGTGTTAACGCCATTTCCATCATCTGCTGAATTAAAAGGTGTTGTTCCGATTGTCTTGGGGATCTTCCTGATTTAACCGGAAGTAGTATCAATTTTTGATACCAAAATTAAAGCCAGATTGTCCCGATTGTCCTGAAATTCAAAAACTGCCGTTTTACTGGTTAAGTCCACTATCAGCGTTTCTTCACAATGTAAACAAACGCGCCCTATTTTTCATCAAAGTCCATTTTTTTGCACTGTGCATTGGAAATTGTTGTAGAAAGACCCCTGCTTAAGGGATAAGCGCAAAATGCGTATTGTCAAAAAAATGTGATATTTATGCTTTGTTTACTAATAAGAGTCGGCATAGAGGCTTAAAACAATCCATAAATGATGCCTTCAAGACCGCTTAAAATGCGGAAGTGTCGGTTTTTCACAAGAAAATATAAGGTGTTGGTATGACCTAACAACTAGCAATTTAGAGATGCAAAATCGGCCATTTTGAATTTGAAATAAAAATGATTGACAGTGGCTTTAACCATCAATCATTAGCACAGTAGTGGAGGAGGGCATTGCCAATATGGATTATGGGTCATGCAGGGTTCACACTAGGTTTTAAAAAAAGTGCGTCTACTTGGACGCAATTTGTTTCCCTGAGGGTGAAAAAGTGCGTCAACTTTGAATTATATGCGTGTCAAGGTTTGAGCACGTTGCTAATACTAAAGGTGAACGAGAGATTTCAAATAACAGGTGTCCTAAAAAATGTGAAAAATTCAACTTTTTTGATTTTGGCATGGTTGGTAAAAGCTTGCTATCAAAAATTATCCCCATCTGAGAAAGGTTTAAGCTGAAAAGTGTTTCTTGGTACTATAATTGTGAAACTTATTTCGTATAGGAGCAAAATTTGAATTCAGCCTATGTTTTCTATTGAAAAAAGCCCATAGAAACATCAGTGTTTGTTTTTTCATTTTAAGTTATTTCTGTAACCATAAAAGGTAAGGAGTCTATGTAACTGTCTAATCGATATGAACATCACTTACATATCACAGAAAATATCGGAGACTTGAAATCTCTTGTTGCCCCTTTATGACTGAAAAAATCCATACACATCCAATTCCAAACTTAGACTGGGCATATTGTAAATAATTACCCTGATGAACACCCTTCCAAAGGAACTGGAGTATCTTTGGATTCTTAATACCCTTTTGGGGACATGAGAGAGGTTCGTGAACTAAATACAAAGACGTAAATACAGTCAAGTTTTAAACCTAATTTATTTCACAGATTTTGCTACATGTATTTATTAGTAGCAGAATAATTATTTGTTTGAGTGAAATGATATCAATATGTGTGACCATGTTGCCAACAACTCAGGTGATTTTGTATAGTTTTTAAGTGGCTAAATTTTTTTTGCGTCCACGAGACCAAACTTTTACTCTATCTAGACAAAGTGCGTCCACCTTTGGAAAAGTGCGTCATAGACGCAAAAACGCACACTAATGTGAACCCTGGCGCTAGCATCATACCACCGCAATGTAATTGTTGGTCAGTGTATACAAGTGTCAGGCTCTCAAGCATTCCTGCTAAGCCTAATCATGACTTGATTGGCCTTATATTTTATACAACCTGACCCATCTTTTACTGGCCCTCAGTCCTGGCAAAATGAGCTCGGACCGATGTAGCAAACAATTTTGCTGAGTTAAAAGATTTCTCTAAATGAAGTCCATATTTAGCAAATTGTTACTTATTGTTTTTTGGGCTGTAAGACCTTGGTAACACCTTAAAGTTTTAAAGTATTGTCAGGAAGAAAATATAGGAAAACTTAAAAAGCCCCTTTGATACCTTTTCCAAGGACAATAATTTCACTTCACAGACAAGTCCAAACCGGAAATCCAAACTGTGACATGAGACAGGTGAAGGTCATACATGTGCGACCCAATTTGTAAACATTTAAAAAAGCCCATGATATACATTCCAGTCGCAGCGAGCGGATGATGATAATGACATGCGTAACAGGTGATCTTGGGTCAAAGTCCAGTATTGCGCATGCCATCGCTCGCTGTGACTGGAAGTATGTCATAGGCTTCAGGCTTGGAGAAATTGTTGTAAAAATTTGGAAGTGAGTAGAGGCCGCCCGGAAGGGGAGTCCTAATTCAAGCAGTATGACGTATTGACAAGAGTGAATAACACCGCGGCCACGTGACCGACTGCCCGATCTGAGTTACTCATTAATACAGTAGGATGCCTCTCCAATGCCTCTGCTCTCTTGTTAGTCGGCCTTAGGATCCCTACTTCAACTGACCTGGCGGTCCGGTAAGGGTATTTCACACAGTGTAGGCCGTGTCACAGGACTGCAAAGATATTACTAATTTAGTACTGCGCGGACGAGATTACGTTATTCAGTCCGTCAAGCAAATGTATGCTAACGAAACTAAATCTCAAATAGTCAGAAAAAACGAAGGGGGTCCTATGAATTTTTTGCATCATAGGGTCCGGTTTACTATGTTTTTGTTTCGAATACGTATCGTTATTGGGTCTGAACCTATAGGAACCTAGCGAGAAAATTTAACGTTTATGTCTGGTACTTCGATGCTCGCAGACACGAAAAAGAAAAAAGTGAACACGCAATCTGGGGCTACAGGCCACATTCCATTTTTGCCCACAATGCCTTTCGAGAATGCCTTTTTTTAATTTTAGAAGCAGGATTAGTATTACCGGGACTGCCGTAAAACTGACCTCAGACTGCTGACCTACCTGAAGCTGTTGTTTACTAGCAAATACATCCAAGTACTTTTTTTGGACGGAGAAATCGCAAACTTAAAAAGGCAATTTTTTTAGCATAATCATCGTAGAATCGGGAAAAACAAATTAGGCGATACTTTACGGTAATTTTCTCTCAGATCATGGTAAGTACATTATCGGTAGGGAAAAAGGGTCGTGAAAAGTCACAATCACTGTGTATTGGAATGCTCTAATGAGTACATAGGTATTTGTTATTGTAACGCTGGTTCCGAATAGGCTTTGGTCGTAACTAGAGGTCCATCCACAGTTAAAGCAGCCATATACATGTGTATCCTAAAGACCTCTATTACGTTATCGTAACTCTGTCCTCTCAAGTAGAGAACACATAGATATAAACATAATAAGTACCTTTAATGTCTACAGAGCCATTTTATTATAAAATTGTCCTGTTTACCCCTTAGTTGCTGTTTGGGCCTAATCATTTCAAGTTATGTGGCTAATGTATATAAAAGCTTGACACCATGCAAAAAATAGCAATTTTTTAAAAATCTTGAGTATACACTAATTTTTAAATTGCCCAATGTCTCTTTAATTAAAAGAGCCCTACAAGGTTGAGTCCAAAAAGATTTACACTCGGTTTCAGAAAAATATTAAAACTACTTAACAAGCTTAGAAATTGATTTTGTTATATGAAAACGCTAGCTTTATTATATCCTCTGTCATTGGTAAAAAATCCAAAAGTTTACCTTTTCGTATAAAGAAAGATATGGTAAACATTAACGAAAAACCGCCAAAAAAACCATATGACCAGGTTTACAATTCCTACACGTCCACAGGCAGCAAGGCATTGACTTACTGACGTCTAAATGCTTAATACCCTTTGCTTTTTTCTAAAGTAACCATAACCAAATCCGTACCGACCTTGTTATACTATTTCTTTACAATTATTAGTCACTGAAGTAGCATAACGGGGTAGGGGAGGGGGGCCGCTTGACAAGGAAAGTAAGCTTAGCCTAGCAGGTAAAGCAGGAAAGTGGGACAGGAAAAGTAGAAAAGGAATAAAGAAAAGAAGGAGAGTAAAGGATTGAGCTGTAAAGGGAAAGACAGATAGACATTGAATTGTTTGTTTGTCAATATCACTTCCCCAAAGTAGCCCCCCCCCACCCCCCAGATTGCGAAGACGTCGGTGAAAAATGTGGTCAACCGGTGTATGCATAGGATTACCTATACATATTTGCATTTCAACGTTTCCACGAAAGGAGAAGTGAACAATTTCGACATTTATTGGAAAAATGCTTCAAAGTTTGGGTGCATGATTCACAAGAAGGTCGTTATTGTATCAGAAAATGAAGAGCTTTGACATATTTGAGATTTGAAGGTGTACACAGAGGTATCAAAGCAAACAAAAGATGTCATGCTGACTTGTGTACTCATCCAAAGTTTCTTTGGCCATTTTCCAATACAACATGGTACCGTGATTCGTTGGACAGCATGAAAAAAGGGGTTACCTATCTTGAAGATAGCATAACTTCACAATGCAAGGTTCAAAATAAATCAAAATTCAAAAATTTCTCTAGTAGGGGAAATAATCTTGTTTTGTATGTGCGAGATTTATACAAGAATTAAACAAATTAAAAAACTTTTTAGAAAAAAATTCAAACAAAACGAGGTTTAAATTGGTTTGATCACACCGTCTTTTCAGTGTCATCCTTTGGGAGAGGACTTGCATTGAATAGTATAGCATGGAAATTTTGTATAATAAGTAGCGGATTAAAGGATTGTCAGCTTTTGCCATAAAAGAGTCTTATTAGAGTGTAACTCGTGAAAATCTTACACAAGTATACACTCACTTAATCCTTTTCACTCCTTTTCCGCAAAAATTAAGTGTTAGTTTTTTTCTGGAATCTGGGTCTTATAAGACAAGATATTTTAAGCTTACATTTCATGGAAAATGGTATCCTCAGATTCTCCTTCACCCACTCTCGGAGTTCAACACCTCTATTGTTCCGCAGGTGGTATGATACTGCTATAAAAATTGTTGAGCACGGTTGTGATTACCTTGCTTACACAGTTTCTTCGAATAGCAATTGGAAGCTGAGGACGTCAACCCTGCACAGGAGAGAGAAGATGAATATGTTCTGAATTAAAAAAACTAATGATGAAATGAAAGGTCTTACCATGTGAACGCAATTGCCGGACCACTTACAGTAGTAGTAGTAGTACATCTAAGTTTTTCCAAAGTTTTAGAGTTTTAAATCCCTTTCCGGTTTTCCCTAACGGGGTGGCCGGATCACCTCACACTCAGCAAACGCACTACTTCCTCCTGCCACTTCACCCGATCGATGCATCCTTCGTCTCAACCAAACCCTCCTTAACTCTATCCGCCACTGCTTCTTCGAAGTATTCTTGGGCGTCCTATCCTCCATCAAACCTCCACTCAAGCTCAACGCCCTTCTTAAAACACGCCCGTCATCCTTTTCCTCAGCCCATGCCCATACCAACGTACCACTACTCGCCTTTGCCGAAAAACAAAACATTCTGCATCAAGTCCTCAGTGTCTTCATCCTATCCATCAACTTCACATCACACATCAAATTAATCATTGCTCTCTCTCTCATTATCAGAATCTTTACATTTCATAATTTTTGGGAACAATACTACCATTGTACACCAAGGGTAGTATCAGATTAGATACCCTGTGCACAAGGGTAGTATTCCAGATTAGCTATCCCACCCAGATTTGGAAGTATCCTTTTACTTTTTACTTACCCACAGTTTGGTTCAGAGTGATTTATGAGGCCATTTTGACCACCTGCAACTTTGAATTGGAGCAAGGTGCATTTTTTTCTGATCACATATTTGCAATCTGCAGCAAAAAATTATTCCAGAATGCAAAGTTTGAATGATCTGAGGGGTGTAGTTTCCGTACTGAGCCCTATGAATATGGAAATTTCACACCGGTAACATGTTTTTGAGGGTTACCCCCAATTGCCTGTAGCGTAAAAACAAAACGAAGGGTACAGAACTGGACATTTTCAGGAATTTTGTTCTCATGAATATCTTTCAATACACCAAAAAAAGGAAGAAAGAACTCATGAGGTGTACTCAATGTTGAATTGGCATGGAACGACCCTTTTGAGATCCACTCGTGTGTTCCAGTTTCTAATTAATCTTATTTTTGAAAGTATTGTACGAAAAAGGTCCACAGAATGGCCTTCCACCAAAAACACATCTGTAAAGTTTTGCACCGATATTTCAATCCATTTTAATGTGTGAGAGAAAAATATGGTTTTGTAAGCCCCCATAGGTACTCTGTAAAATATTGGTCACCAAAATGGGGCACATTTTTGCTCATAACTCCAAACCAAACATCCTTTAGCCAGACTCAGTTTCCTTCAGTCCCTATATTTTACTGGGATCACGCCCATACATGTAGACTTATGTGGAGTAAGTGACTTTGGAGAAAAAAAAATCCAAAAAATTTATCAGGTTTGGGAATTCCGATTTTCATCCTTGTAAAGGTGCAAAGAGAGATTTGAGGCAAATAATAGTAATTCATAGATTAGCACAAATAGATTCTTACATGTATTGGCTAAAGAAAGTCTAAAAGGGAAAAAGGGTGATTTTGATATGTTTGTATAACAAGGCTGAATTTTGATTTGCTCCTATACAAAATTAGATTCACAGTTTTGGTACAAAGAAGAAACATTTCTCCGCTTAATCCTTTCAGTAGGGGGGGCAAGTATGAATTTTTACAATCTTTTGTAAAACGAGCATATTCTATGGAATTTGGCTCCAGAAAATTGAATAATCAAGCGTTTCACTCAAGATAAATTTTAGGTTGGTCCGTGGAGTTAAGTTTGTACATGAATTCTATGGGCTTTTCTGCTACTTGGAAAAAACGAAAAACAAACATGATCTTCATACGGGTTTTGCTAGAAACTCACCAATAGGTGCGTTATAGGTTTAGGCAATGATGTAAGAAAAAAAAATAGCAAATTTATTCTCCATGGCAGAAATACAATTTTTCAAAAACTCTCTTCAATGGAGGAAAGGCAATGCACAGAACAGCCAAAAACACAGACCACCAGTTAGTGAGTGAAAATTGAAGGAGTTTATTTGTAAGGTCACGCCTTTGCAACCTGATACATAACTTGCTAATTCCTGTGAATGGTACTGGGGAGTTTTCATACCAGCAGGGCATGGGTGGTACTATAATTAAAAATATAATGTGACCCACTTTTACCAACCAGGTACAAGTCACAGTGACAAACAACCCTTTACTTGCAATGAAGGTTGGTGAATACCAGTTAATCACATAAGATATCAATCAGTAGGTTCAAAACCTTATTTGTTATGCTTGCTATTCAAATTCACCTGTCCAAAGTGGGCAGACAACTGCCACATAAAGCACAGTTAATTAGCATTCCAGGCTTTTGTCTAGTAAAGCACAGGTCACTTTAGCATTCCAGTCTTGTTTCTACTTCAGGGAAATGTGCCTTAAAAGCAAAGAAGATCTTGAGCATCAGTGTTGGATACAGCATGTTGTCAGACTGAAATCACTCACTGCTAGTGGATTAGTGTAGGCAACTAAGTCATACTTGCTTTTGTTGTTTAAAGAGAATGATGATTTAGACCAATTGTTGAGACGGTTCGATATAGATTAGAGAAGGAAAACGTTACGTATCTTTAGAAAATTCATCGTTCGGCATGTTTTGCCGACCACAAAGAAAACATAGAGACCAAACAATAGAAAGCAATGACAGCCTCGCTTCTTCCACATTACTGTGGGTGCCACTTTGCATATTACACTAATCGGTAGTGACTACCAAAATTGATGTATGTGATTAGACGGTGGCAAGGTGTAATAATAGTCCACCTGGATCATTGTGCTCAGCTACTCTTTTTCTCATAATGCCATGCACGCTTAGGTAAAAGATGATGTATCATTGAGGCGGTTTATTAAATCAAGACGACTGCTGTCATCATTCGTGTGTGTGGCAGGGGTAGGACAAAATTTAACCACCAATATCACCCAACATCCAACAACTGATATTTTGCCGGAGTGTTTGTATCAAATTGACCTTATTTGTGTATACAAGCACCCAAACTAATAATTATTCCGTGCAATATTAAAAAATGTCAGCGCCCAGCACGGGACGACTGGTTTGAATGGGATAACCCCTTGATTTAGACATTATCTGACTGGTTTGATCAAATGAGGAAGAAGTCACGGACTTGTTCTGGATTTGTAAAAGTTGTTCACATATAGTAGCAGGCAACTCATTGTGGGTAAAAGAGGTGTATTCCTTTCTATAAATTAATTTAAACCAGTAGGTTAAGTTGTAGCTGTGCTAATGAGTGACTACACGCCCTCTGCAAGGTAAAGACATTTTCTTTATTCTAGACAATCTGACCTTGGTTATTTGGGAAATTATGGTATTACAAAGGAGTCCATACACCTAGCCATGTGCATGCTACATGTGGTGTCATTAGTTGTATGTGGCAAAATATGGCAATTAACCAATTTTTAACTCCAAAATCCCATTGACTTTATGTACAAAAACTTCGTAAAAATCCATGGAACCAACCAATAACTTTATCTTCAGTGAAACAAAGCATGCTAGATCTTTTCAGGAGCCAAAAATGCCAAGACATCACTTTCGATTTAAAAAAAAAGTTGCCAACTTGCCCACCCCCCCACTTTCAAATGGGGAATATTTTTTATGGTTACAAATGTACAATCAGGGCAAAAAATTAGTACTCTTTCAATTTTTTATAGCCACCTGTGCTCGATGTGCGTACGTAGTAGCATCTGTGTAAAGAGACTAATATAATCAAGAGGCAAATTCGAGGCGATTTATTACTGGATTTTGAAGGAAAGAGGAAAGAAAGAATTAGTGATTGGCAGCGACTATTAAGTGACTTGTGATAGTCTTGGGTATTTATTAGAATCTGTTTTCGATGGTTCAAATATGCTTAATATAGAGGGAATAGAGGATCATGCGCTTATTAGTCCTGATGTCATGACTAGATAGTCTAACTTTTTTTTATGGCTGCTGTTATCATAGAACATTAGTCATGACGAGTCCTGGTGTAGTGGTGAACTGCCATTTAAGATACACAGACAGCTTGCTCTAACTTTACAGCTGCAAAATGGCTTTTGTATTCATTATTGGCAATAAACGTTATATTGGAGGCATTCTGAGAGTCTAACTGCATCATGTGTAACCATTTTTCCAGATTTAAAATTCACATTATGAAAATTTTCAGGTGAAACTCACCCTTGTTGTGTCTAAATTGCGCTGCCAAATGTGGCAGCCTGTGTACATGTTGACATGACTTTTTTGAACAAATTGTAGCATTTGTTACAATGGTAAGACAATTATTCTTACAGACTCTAGAGATGTTATGTCAAAAGAAAATAATTTTTTCTTTTTATTTTTGAGAAAAATACATCTCAAAACATCTCCAAACCTTAAATGGCCTTGGAACTCCACAGAACAGTTTGTAACTTATGGCACCAAAGATGATGTCAAAATTTAAAAGATTGCCATTAAGTTAAAATTCTTGGGAAAGCTACCGCAGACTATGCCTATCTCCCATGCGAATGGGAGTCGTCCTATCCACAGACTCACAAAGACATTAACTAGATGTGCTAAAAGGGAGTTTGAACTGTTTACAAACATAGCCAGCCATGTATGCCATGGCTTATGCAATAAGTGTACTTGTATGTGACTATTGCAGCCGTTACCTTTGTACTGGAGACTTGATATAAACAACATGAATTGACCTCCCATTTCAAACAGTTCTATGTCACAAGACACTGAAACTTAGAAAATGTTTGTTCACAATTCCAATTTCTCTTGGATTTCATGATATTGAGCATTCAAAAATTGTTCCTCTGTGTTCCTCTGTGTTAGTGGGTTATACCCACTAACACAGATTTCGATCTGTGTAGCCATGCCAAACCACCTGCAGTCTATGCTACAGTACGGTAAAGAAAAACTAAAGCTTAGGAATACAAAAATATCATCAGAATAACGCACGTTCTATTTTCGAACTCTCTCTCTGCCAGAATTGTCAGAAGTTATTTACCGGGCGCCGAGCGTGGCGTGCGTCAACACGGAAGGTGAATGGCCGATTGGCTTGTTTGAGTATGTTTTGGACTCCCCATTGTGTGCTGCACGCATGAGGCACCCATAGTCTCTGCCCCTTTTATGCAGATATTGCAGCGCGCGATGTTGCTGACCTATGAACAATTCTTGACATGCAATGTAGGTGTATGTTCTAAAACGTCCAAGAAATTATGAGATAACTTTTCTCCGTCAAATTCCAAGGAGTTTCGCGGGGTTTTGCCATTGCTATTCGCGTGTGCTGAAGTATACGCACTCACATATACGCGCCTGTTTGGATGTTACACATGCCGTTAATGGTTGATGGGTTTTAAAATTAGTTGTTGCTATGGGTGCCGAGGCGTGAATGGCTTACGTGCGGTCGTAACTTAGCTAAGCGAAAAAAAATTGAGAGAAAATAAACATTTGGGGAAGGAATTAGTATTTCTGCCACAGGCTACAAATTCAGCAACGTTATGCTGTTAACCGAATAAACCACCTTGTTACAGGTGCCAATTTTAAATGGTGGCAGAACACTAGGCCTAAATTAATCCCACATTTGATAACCAAGGCAGAATTTTGGCGAGAATCGATTCTTGCAAACTTAACACAGTAGCGAATAAATAACCCTGGCAAACTAGTCTAGATCGTTTAATTCATGATTATCGCAAAAAATTGTTTGGGGCAATACAAGACGTTCTCGCCCACAGCAACAAATTGAAACTCTACCCCTGGTGGGATTACAGTATAGGGCGCTTGCATGGCAGGTCAAAAGGTTATCTTGGTCAGACCTGCTACAGAACAACCCCAGCATGCAGAGAACACAAAGGAATCGCCTGTAGAAATAGCTGAAAAGTTCAGGTGAACCAGGTGCACGTGCCAGTCTGTCATTTCTTCTCATGCTTGGTTGATCGGGGACAAAACAAAAAAGGTCCATTCAAACCTAATTAGCTATGTGCAAGGGCCTATATCATATATTAGTAAAATGCAATGAAATTGATATAAAAACGACAAATGCAGATGATAGCAAAGTACTATCCTGATGTTGTCGAATTCGCCAACCATGCCAACGTTCACTCACATTTTTATTCTGACTAAACTTCCATATTCATGACACTTCCAAGTTAAAATACACGCTTTATTTACAGTAGCAAAGATTAGCAACTATCAAATCAATTTTAATCGATGATCGATCAATAAAGCAAATTGATTTGGTACTAGCTTGATTTTACCGAAGATGGTGTAAGGCTTTCTTGAAGGACCTAGAGGTTCTTTGTCGTTCGCGTACGCCAATTTGATGAATTATGGGATACGATCGTTTGGGAATAACTTAGACTCCAAATTCAGCCGATGATACGATATCGAGGAAATCCTCGGCATGCCTTTACATTGTCGGTGTCAAGCTAGTCGGTGTAAGTTCGGTGTTGAAATTTAGAATTTAAAACCACCTTAGTATAGTTTTGATTAGTCAGTACTTAGATCCCGGGGATTTGGCTGCGCCAAAATTGATTTATTGGCAACGTTGTCAATTTTGGGGTGCTGATTTTAAAAAAGTTAGGTGCCATTTTTTTCAACCACGCCTCCAGTCGCATTTTGAATTTCAAAATGGCCGCCATTTTTCATTATATTTTGTCCTATAGCTCGGGTATGAGGCAACTTAGAGGGGTAACAATGGTGGCAATACCCATGTTTGTGATACCAAGGGATTCCATTGAAGCATATCTTACTTGTAAGTGCCTTGGTTTGGCCGCCATGTTGAATTTCAAAATGGCCTCCATTTTCAACTATGTTTATGTCCTGTGATTCGGCGTAGAGCAACTTAGAATAGTAAAACTTTTGGCAAATACCCCTTATGATAGCAGAGATTCCATTAAAAGAATATTGCCATGCTTGTCACTAATTTGGCTTGGCAGCCATCTTGAATTCAAAATGCGTCGCTTTTTCAATTACTGATGTACAATTTGTCCACATATAGTGGTTGTGAGTAACGTAGAAAGTGAAAGTGTGGCAAGACTACCCATGTTTGTGATCACCAGGGATTCTATAAAAGCATTTCACGTTTTTGTATCTAATTGGTTTAGTCGCATTCTTGATTCAAAATGGCAGCCAATTTCAATTATACGTAGTCCAGACGGGAACTGCCGATATTATAATCCGTTATCCGACGATTGTAATCCGATATAAGCTAATTAGACGCCATTCGTAACAGATCCAGTGCCGGACTCGAGTGCGACTGTCACATGGCCGGCGCCTTGCGTAAATTACTGGCGGGATAAATAAAGACATATGGCATCGCGTAAACTGCATGGGGCCTTCGCTAGGATGGAGCTGGTTCATATTTAGTTCCTAGGTCCAGCAATGGTCCACAGCTCTATTTTGCCAGACCTTTGTTCGAAGCATTCCGTAAGATTGTATCTGGGTATGGTGACGGATGTGTGATATCTTCGGACAAGCTATATATTGATAACTCACTTAAACCTCAGACACATGGCAAAAGGTCTGGCTGGCATTTGATCCGGTCAAGTTTGACATCAGAGTTTCGGTTAATATCAAATTAGTAGCACTGAAAACCCTGCTGTCTGATATTGAAACAAAGTATCAACTGACAGATTACGCGAGGAAAGCTTTACTCCATGAATATGAAGATAGCAGCAAGAGCTTAGTTGGCACCTCAACGTATTCCAACAAATAGGTGTGTGTTGGATCCAATAATGGTGAGCACTCACTTGAGGAGGTAGACGACACCTTGATCCCATGCATGTACTTGATGCGTCCAAGACTGACGGATACATCAGGGATATAGATTGTCTATTCGGCAGACACGGATGTCTTCATTGACCTCATGGATTGCGTTCAACCAACAGCCTTCAGGCGAGTTTCACTCATCACTGAAAAAGGAAAAGCGATTTGACATACGTCCAAGGTGTGCAGCAGTTGGAAGCGAAAAAAATATAGGTATACTAGGTCTGCACGCTTTTAGAGCTACGGTTTAGGAGGGAAAATTTGCTTGCATATCTATGAGTAGGTGGCGAAAGCCTAGATTCAAGCTGTGAGGCAATGGGTGCCATTCCAGAAATTTTGTGCGGATAGTTCGACCTGACAGCATGTTAAAATGTTCTGAAAACTTTTGTGCATGGTGTATGTCAAGAACAGCGAATGCAGCACATTTGCCAAGAAAAGCGCTCTGTAAATTGCAGGGACTTTGGTAACACAAATGATTACACAAAATCCTCTGCTATTATATTACAACGAACAAAGTCCAGAAGCTATACCTGACTCCTCATCATCATCTGTCGTCAGTAGACGGATAGCCCCCCTCGAAAGCAGACGAGACAAATTTGTACCAGATTGCCTTATCCTTCATGAGTTGCTGGATTTCACTTGATTCAATCCAATATCTTTAGTAATGACATCAGGATAACTAAATTTCCTGCCACGGCTAAGTTTCTTCCTCCAGGGGGGTCCAGAAAATCAGGTGAGAGAAAGGTTGGTCAGTTGTCCGCATACAGTGACCTCGCAATGGAGACGTCTCTTTTTAATGGTTTCTGATAGAGTGGTATATCTCAATATACCTCATTGTTGGAAATAGATCTCTCCAAATGATGTTTTAAGTACTCTTCTAAGAAGTTGGTATATAACAGCCCATGATCATGTCCTCAAGCTTTTGGTAATGGTCAAGTCTCAGCTCCTAGATGAGTATACTCTCTACACAAGCCCTAAAGAACTTAAGTGCTATCCTGACTAGGTACGGTGTAACCTATGTAGTCATGTAAGCTTAATTGGAATTTCCACATAGCCTTCATGTGTTTTCTTGTGATGGAATGCAATATATATATATATATAGATAGATATATTATATA